>PVIJ01002960.1:0-146342 GCA_004024925.1 Scalopus aquaticus
CTGTGAGGATGGCACACATTAAAAATACAGGCAACAACAAATGCTGGAAAGGATGTGGAGAAAAAGGAACTCTTCTACACTGCTGGTGGGAATGTGAACTGGTCCAACCACTATGGAAAGCTGTATGGCGATTCCTCAAACTGCTAAACATGGAGCTCCCATACGACCCAGCAATACCCCTTTTGGGAATTTACCCAAAAGACACAAAAACACTAATCCGAAAGTATACATGCACCCGTATGTTCATTGCGGCACTATTCACAATAGCAAAGGTATGGAAGCAACCTAGAAGTCCAAAAATAGATGATTGGATCCAGAAGATGTGGTACATATACACAATGGAATACTATTCAGCATGGAAAGAAGATAAGCACATGCAATTTGCAGCGACATGGATGGAATTAGAGGGGATCATACTCAGTGAAATAAGCCAGAAAGAAAGAGAAAAATATCAAATGGTTTCACTTATAATAGGACTATAGGGAAGCCGGGTGGGAGAGAGACACTCAGCAGTGGTGGGGGGGAGGGGAGGATAAGGGTACAAAATGGAAGAGAGGAGAATACAGGGGACCATGGAGATGGATCACGGGTGAATTGGTGGTGGGCTGCCCAAGGGGAATACAAACTGTAAAAGACATAAATAACAATAAAATATATATATATATATATAAAATAAATAAATAAATAAATAAACAAACACAGAATTTGGACATAAAAAAAAATCTTTCCATGAAAAAACTCCTATTATTACCTACACACTGCTTCCTATGGGGAACATGCCTTTATCTAGAGGCAGAATGTTGTTATTTTGTTAACCAGAGTGAACAAGTAATGTACAGCCTAAGGGAATTTCAAGAATGAGCCACCAAACTCATGCAATGGGGCCCTTCTATAGCTATTGCATCTCCTGGGGCCCTTACTCAGTATGTTTCTGACTCTCCTCTTCGGACCTTGCATATTTGATTTCATTGTTAAGTTTGTCCCTTCTCATTTAGAGGCTGTTAAACTCCAACTACTCTTCCAAGAGCGACAACAGCTGGCTCAAACACCTCACCCCTTGGACTCTGCCTACACCTGCTTCCACAACTAACAGGAATGGTCAATCACCAGCCACTTCAGGAGCTAGCTTTAGAAAGACCATACCCCAAGCCCTTAGGCAAAGACAGCTGTATGATCCAGCCCAGCCTGAAGCAGTTATGGAAGACTGATCTACTCCCCTCAACTTCCCAAATGATTTTTGGGCCAGATATAGTTGGGTAAAGGGGGAGTTGGGAGTTGATGGAAATTTAGATAGAAAATTTAGGATGGAAGTTTCACAAGACCAGAAATCAGAGGTAAATTAACACGTTGTTAAACTGGCTATAGTTTCACAAGGCCAGGAATTGGAGGAGTGAGCAGAGGGGATTATCAGTTATTACAGAAAATGAACAGAAGCAGACCCCAAAGCAATAAAATCTACAAAGTGATAAAATTCCACAGAGGAATGAATCCTATCAAAGGACAATATAAACCAATTCTTTGGCAAAATGCAGCTCTTGACTGAAGACTACCCATTTGTGACTGTGCAAATGCCTTTTTCCCTTAATTAACTTACTGTGTGTTGCTGACCAGACTCTGCCTAATTCTTTCTCAGAGGTACCTAGGAACCCAACTCACTGAACCCTAAAACCTCCACTCCAGATACCAATTGCAAGTCTCAGGCCTCCCATACATCTGACCTATTGACTATGAATTGGGTGTTCCCATGGCCCCTTCTCAGGATTATTTATTTACTAAAAGGGCTCACAGAACTCAGGAAAGCAGTTCCCTTACATTTGCCCATTCGTTACAAAGGATGCAACTCAGGAATTGCCTAATACAAGAGAAACACAGAGCAAGGTATGGGAGAGGAGTGCTGAACCCCCATGCCCTCTCCCTTCTAGCACCCACAGTTCTAGCACCTTGATGTATTCACCAACCCAGAATTTCTCCCAATGTTAAGGGTTTTTTATGGAAATTCCATGATGTAAGCATGACAGGTTAATTAATTGCCCATTGGTGATTGAGCTCAATCTCCAGCCCCTCTCTCCTCTCTGGACGTCTAGGGGTGGGGCTGAAGGTTCCAGTTCCTAATCACATGGTAAATTCTTCTGGCAACCTGCCCCAGCCTCCAAAGGTGCACTGAAAGGAGCTTATTATAAATAACAAAAGACCTCTTCTTACCCCATCAGGAAATGATAAGGGTTTTAGAAGTTCTTATACCAGGAACCAGAATGAAGACCAAATACAGATCTTCATTGATACCAGGCAGAAGAGGAATCAAAACTGGTCAAGGGCACTGCCCAAATTGTTTACCAGTCACTATTTTAGTTCTGCACCCATGCACACAATTGCAAGACTACTCAGGCTTAAGGAACAATAACAATGGGAGTTATTTAACAAACAGGAAAAAGCAAAGAATTACTAAAGTCAACATATGGCCATTTACCTTACTTAAAGCAATGTCCAGTCCTTTAAGTCCCAAAGAAGAAACAGAGAAGGTGGCATCTTGCCACTGCAGATGTGGAGCTCCTCTTCCAAACAACAGGCCACATGTCCAAGATGGTGTCTTCATGCCTCTGCAGACGCACAGCAACCAGACTGTAGGCCAGATTCCAACTCACGAGGACAGCACAGGACACAGCTGGAGATGCTCCCAGAGTTGCCATGGTGCCCCAGCACAGCACCAGGCCAACAACACTGAAAACAGCAACTACAGTGGCCAGACGGCCCAACAGACTGCACTCACATTTTAGGAAGGCGCCACTCCAGGCCTTTGTCTTTTTTCTTCGGTTGCAGTAAAAACAAAACCAGGAGCAGTTTCCGTCGCTCAGCTGCTTGCAAAACCTCCAAAATTGCTGGCCCCAAACTCACTGAAGATTCCAAAAACACTCAATCTGAAACTCTACATCCTGGTGGCTCAAAAACTGGTGGCTGATTTCCAAATTCTCAATCATGGCTACATCTCCTGCTGCTGGATCTCCTCTTCTACATCATGACGGCTGAATCTCCTTCTTCTTTAGTCCCTTTTATTTCTCATCAGAGTCTCCATCCCAAACCACAATGCCTTTTTAGCATTTCCCTGGGGCTATCTATCCTCATCAGCAACTACTGGACTTTGGTCTCACCCCCTTACATTCATGTCCCAATAAACTCACTGTAAGTCAAAAATGCATTTAACACACCTAACCTGTTGAGCATCGTAGCTTAGCCTTAAATGTACTCACAAAACTTATTATTGGCCTAGGGTCAGGCAAGATCATCTACCACAGAGCCTATTTTATAACAAAGTGTTGACTATCTCGGACACAGAGGGGTGCTTTGTAGACATTCAAAACCACAAAACACAATACCCAAAAAAAGGTAGCAACCCAGTACACTGTTGAGTGTAGGTTGTTTCCCCACGTGATGATGGTGCGGTGATTGGGAGCTGCCACTTGCTGCTCTTCCCAGTGTCATGTAAGAGTATCATCCGCATATTGCTGGGCTGGGAAAATATCAAAATTCAAATCTTGAAGCATGGATTCTACTGCATGTGTATCGATGTTGCAGCCTTGTGAAGTCGAAAATTTGTAAAGTCAAATCATCATAATTTGAGGACTCTCTGGACATATTCCTTGTATCTCATTATCACAAAGAGTGTGACAGGAAGAGCAAATTTGTTTACAGGGAAGATGTCCTACAGGTGTGTACTGGAGTTCTGAGGTGCTGGGCAGGCAGATAGGGTTTAGAGCAGAGGTATGGGATGGGGGTACATAGCCAGGAGTTAGCATGCAGTGACGGTAACATCACATAAGTTAAAAAGAACATCTCATGGATTAAAAAAAAACCCTCAAAACCACTGAGCATTCTCTCCCACAGTGCCTCCCCAACCTCAGCTCACTCTACTTGTGGTTTGGGTCTCAGTTGCAGGCACAGCTTCTTCTGCTCTTCCCTAAGTTGTGGGGAGGTGTCCCTTCTATCTGCTTCTGCAGGGTCCCTCATGGCAGCTGTTACTTACATGGTGTCACTGCTCCAGAGGAACTTGACCTCCAGCCTCAGGGCTCATCTCTCCTCTCTTTCCTTCCGGTATCTCCTCCCCATGGCCCAAAAGCCATGGGCAGTACCAGGCTCACAGTGGATGGTCAGTAAATATTTGTCAAAGGAAGATGTTATGAAATGAGTTTATGAGGCTTGTGAATACAAATAGTAATACAAACAGAATACAAATGGTAAGCATTGGAAACTTCTGGCTGCTGGAATCCCAGACAGTCTCTCCAGATGCTGTGAACTGTGTACTCAGGGAGACGTGAGGACTTTCAGAGATGCCAGGCTCCCTGGGAAGCCAGGAACACCTGACAATTTGTTCCCTAAGTGTCAGCGACACCTTTTCCGGTCACATTTTAAATCATTCTCAAAAGTCTGATCACTGTGAAAAACTTTCCCTAGACCCACCTTGGGTAAAGACACCTTTAAATCTGCCTGCCTCTCTCTCACTGCTCACATGTATTTTCTTTGCAGAACAAGCTCTAATTTATCATCATTATTATATTGCGTGTCCGTTTATAGGTTGGTTACTTACACTAAGGCGCTGACCTGCCTCTTCATGACGACTCACAGCTCTTGGACTGTGAATTGCTTCCGGGAGGAGGTGAGACATGGACTTTGGGATAAAGCATTTAGCATGAAGCCAACCGGAGTAATTCAAGGATCCCTCAACAGTGAGAAGAGGAAAGCCTGTCTCTTCATTGCATATTTACTATCTGGGGCTATGCTAGGTGCCCAGCAGGACAGAACTTGTCAGGTTTCGGGAACCATGTGTCAGTTATTCAAATCTGCAGAGATGATCAGCACCTGTTCTTTATTAATCATTAAGGCATCTTCAGAGTACCCTGGGGTGAGAATGGCTTTGGGAGGGACTGGAAGAGGATACCCAACTTACTCTTTTGCCCAGCCCAGACCCACACTGGGTAGTCAGTCAACTGCTGGCTGTTCTCTGGCAAGAGAGGAAGCATTATGGATGCTACTGCCCTGTGGGGCTGACTCTCAAGAACCCTGCAGGGTGTGGTTTAGTTGTAATGAAGATGCAAGATTCTGAAGCTTGTGAAGACAAGGCCATGACCACCTGTGTCTTATAGACGGGTCATTTCAGAGGCCTTGAAATATAATCTTAAGGAATAGCAGTAGGCTGTGTGTGTGTGGGTGGGCGGCATCCCTAATCCTCTCTCTGGCCAGTCCTCCTTATGAGCTAGAGGCAAACCTTGCACAGGCATGGGTGAGTGCTTCTCTTTCGTAGAGCTGGATGAGAACCACAGAGGCAATTCCCAGGAACACAGCCTTGTTCCAGTTTCTGGTTTCAAAGTAGAAATCATGGAAATATTCTCCCTGGACTCCCATCTGCTCCAATAGCTCCCTCTCCTATGCCCCCATCTGAACTTCCCGTGATAATACCACTCAGAGAACAACTTTCTCACTCACCATGTTTCACCTGTTACTGAAGTGTGGGGAAATGATATCTGGTAAGTCATCAGTCTGGACAACCACTTCCTAGTATCATTTTAGAATTAAATGAGGACAGACAGGAAGCTGTTCTTGAAATACAACATCAGAAATCACTGTTGGGTGATGTATTTAGTTAGGCTTCTCCAGATAAAGAGAATGCATAGGATCTATCTATTGATCAATCTATCATCAAGATTTATTACAAGGTGTTGGCTCACGTGATTTTAGAAGCTGAGAAATCCCACAATCTGCTATCCACAAGCTGGTGACTCAGGAAAATTGGTGGTAGAGTCCCAATGTCTGACACTTGGAGAGTGATGGTAGATTACAGTCCTAGTCTGAAGATCTGAGAACCAGGAGCACGGAAGGCAGGACAAGGTCAATGTCCTGGCTCAAGTAGTGAGGCAGAAGGGCAAATCCAACACTTCTGCCTTTTTGTTCTATTCAGGCCCTGCACAGATGGGATGCTTCCCACATTGGAGATGGCCGGGTGTTTTACTCAGTCTATCAACTCAAAAGCTAGTCTTTTCCCAAAACACCCTCACAGATGATTCCAGAAACAATGTCAACCAATGTCCTGTGAGACAGTGAAGTTGAATCAACTATCAGGGATAATTATGGTAGTTTTTCCCTCAGTGACTGAAATAGATTTTCAATAAGTATCCATTTTATCCTATTACAAAATGAAAACTAGTAAATACCTCCACGCTTTGGAATTTTCAAAACAAAGTTCCCAGCTTGGTGGCCCTGTGTGAGGCTATTGCTTTTCATTCCACAGGCTCAACACTGCCATACAGTGCTAGTAAAACAGTTATAATTAGTAGATAATATTCAAGTGGCATATTATAGGAAAACAAAGAATAACATGTTCTGGTTTTTATTTTAAGTAATATCTTGGCAATATACATGTTTATGCTTTTTGAACAGAGGACATAAATATTGTGAAAAACATATTTGTATATATTCCAAGGCCTCAATAATCATGGCAGCGACTAAAAACCCCACAAGGCCTCAGCACTAAATCACGTCTTCAAAAATGTGATAATAAATCTGCAGTTGAGTTTTTCTAGAAGAAATGTGAGCTACAAATCAACTGGCCTCAGACTATTTAATTTATCCTGTGGATTTATGAAACAATCCAATTAATTTAAAGAGGTTTTCATTTGTGTTGGCTGTTCTAGATGGTTCTTCTGAGAATATTAAGTTCTTGGAACCAGTGACTCATATTCTGTATTCAGCTTTTTCCATCTCAGAGGGTCAAGTGAGTAGTCCCTTGAGCACCTTAAAAGGACTCCTTGGCAGCATTGAAGTGCTAAAAGGACTCCTCTCAAGGGAAAAACCCTTCAAGCTGGTAGTTCTGGATTGGAAAACACCCACCCAGTCACCAAATGCTGGCTGAGGAGTCCCCCAGGGCCTTTGTTAGTAGCACCAAGCTTGTATCATGTGAGCACAAAGCTCCCCCTCACTTAGTGCAGCTTAGGCTGTTGACCTCATTTTTAGCTCTCCAGGAAGCTAAAGGACTATTATTATCAATACATAGCGAGGCAGGAGTAAATAGCTCTGCCAATGGATTGATAATATTCTCTCAAACTCCTCTAGAACATGAAGAACTGTGGGTAATAAGTTACTCTTTGGAGAAGGGAAAATCCAGTTTAAAATAGTATATTGGAGACCTTTACAAATGCTAGAAACACTACAAGATCTCTTTTATAAAAATACTACATCTTCTATTATAACAACGTAAACTACAAGCATTTTTACATGAAACTAAGATTACCCATATTGTATATATGCATGAAATATTTGGTTTAAGTTTTTGCCAAAGGTAAATCTAGACAGTATTTCAATCTGTGAGTAAATGTACCCCACAACTTCAGTTTTTCTCAGTTTCCAGCTGATAATTTTAAAAAATAAAAAAGAGAGGAGAATATAAGAGACTGACACGCACATTTACCTTAACACCTTCCCACAGTTCCACTGAGGATTCTGTAAAATTAAATAAACTGTAGAATAAAATTGAGTAATTCCACAAGAGATATGAGAACAGAAGGGGGCCCCCAGCAGCAATCGGGTTCTGATATAACTCTGGAAGGTGGAAAGTGGATGTGATGACAGGGTGACATGTGCTGCCATTTGTAGCAGAGTAAGCTGCAGTTTAGAGCATGCAAAGGAGATACCGCCTGGAAATAAAGCTTTTGTCTTGGCTTTCAAAAACCTCCAGGCTCAGAATTTGTAGGCACCAAACATACCAGTAGAAAGAGAGGCTGAAATTAGGCTGCTCCAATAAAGGTCTCTGAAGAACTGCAGCGCTACTGGACAGTCATCCCACCATGCCGACTCTGAATAACTTCTTAGCTAAATGAGGGGAGCTACCCTCTCAATACAATGGCATGGTGGGGTGGGTGGCTTAGGGTTAGGTCCCAGTGTGGATGCTAGTGCTCCATCCCAGGGGAGAGTCCTCCTATTTGGGTTTGGTCGGTGTGGGAGGGAACATCTCTTTCCTGCTTGGGAACCTGAAATTGAGCCTACCAGTTGACCTTCCCTGTTCTTGACCTTCCCTGTTCTTCCCTGTTCCCCCCCTTTCTGGAGGGGGAATTTGGGGGAAAGAAGCTAAAC
Organism: Scalopus aquaticus; assembly: GCA_004024925.1. Lineage (NCBI taxonomy): Eukaryota > Metazoa > Chordata > Mammalia > Eulipotyphla > Talpidae > Scalopus > Scalopus aquaticus. The sequence goes on from PVIJ01002960.1 coordinate 8,116, forward strand.
AGGTACAGATGAACCCATGACACCCCCCCCCCCAAGTCAATCAGTCTGGCTTTCATCCTTAGATACAAGAGGACAACAGGAAAACCAACAGCTTCAAAGAGAAGATCCAAGACAAGAGACACAAAGAGGGCTTTCAGGAGGAGAGATAATTCAAGAAATGGAAGTCTCAGAACTCTGTGTGAGGACATTGCTTCTGTGAAACAAGGATAGGTTGCCCTAGAAATGTAACAGAGAGCAGGAGTTCTTGAAGATTAAGGATAGATTTCCAGGATAAGACTGCAAACTAAATACAATATGATTTTCAGTATTAGAGTGTAGGAAAAAAATAATCCACACTTGGAACATTCTATGTGGAGAGATGGATTTAGTACCAGTGTGCTATATTTATTTTTCTAATCACACTGTTTGGTTCTGTAGTGACTAATATTTATATAACTAAAGTATGGTAAATGTTGTTTCTTAGTGTAATTTTTAGAATTAACTTCTGGCAAAATACCAAGGGTTTAGTTAATTTACAAAACACAATGCAAACACGAACACATGGGTACTGTGGTGTAACAGTGGAGCCGATGGCTGGGAAGGACGGAGGAGGTGGAGTGATAAAGGAACAGCAAGGCCCTCATGTCACGGAGGAGAGGATCAGAGGAGTGGCGTCCTGCTCATGGAAGGAGAAACAGAAAACTTACAAAGGGGAAAAAAGAGAAACTACAAATACATGTTTATAAAAGGCAAGTCTTAGGGAATGGTGGTGAAGAGGTATGTTGAATGAGGCAATTTCCTTACTTTTCAGAGGTGGGGGATGCAGAAGATGCCATGTAAAATGAATAAATCAGGAAATAAAGTCACAAGCCTGTTAGCTAGAATTGTGGGTGTAACCACCTGAACAATATAGGAAATCATGTAATGTGATGGTTCTGGGAAGTAGGACTGCCTTGGGGATGGCAAGACTTTGATACTTCTTTTTATTTTTTTCTGTAGCTCAGGGTTCAGGAGGCCCTGGCCTACAGGCTGGCTGCCTGTTTCTGTAAACAAACTTCTACCGGGACATTGTCTTACTCCTTTGTACTATTTATCACTGATCTGGTGTTAACAATGGCAGAATTGAGTCATTGTGACAGAGACTGTATGGCCTGCAATCCTAGAGTGTTTATTACCTGGCCTTTCATAGAAGAAAACTGCTAAATGCTCCTATGGATGATGATTTTTAAAGCCTGTGCGTGAATTATCTTGAATTTGGAAAAGAGAAAATACATGTGGGGAAAAATCTAAACTTCCTACTTTTCAATGCCTATCTCCAAATCATTGAAGAATTGAATTCCAGGTTGTAAAAATCTCCATATGCCTTCTTTCTCTTCTTAAATCATCTCTAATCACAATGCATTTGATCCTGGAAATAGGTTATTTACCATGGAGCCTCGAGATGTTGAAACAGAGGGGGAGTTAGTTTTCTGCCTGGTTAAGCTTTCCCCCAGCAGAAAGCCCAGTTTTCCAGGTTTTTGGAAAATCAATTTTTGTTTTATATCTAATGAGAACTTTGTAAAGCATCTTTTTTAAGGTAAAGGAAGTGCAAGTGAGAGAAACCCCCAAAATTGGAATTGTAAGTAAGACATTACTGTTTAACATTCAAATAATAAATATTAGAGCACAGCCGGTTAAGGAAATAAGGACAGGAAGGCTTCTGAGTGTGACTAAATGGAGTTCACACTGTTCACCACCGACCGAATGACACTTATATGCTCTGAGAAAACAACACCCACAATCTGCGGCCAGCAGAGGATATTAAGGCAAAAGCTACAGTATTTAGAAGCATACGCTCTATGTCTTTTCTCTGACTGAAACATTTTTTGCAGTTTCTGGGTTTTAGTGCATGCAACAGGAAAAACTGGAACTCTGACACAAATTTGTTTGCTTTTTCCCTCGGGCATTGTGTTAATTAAAATGCCAATGCTGACTTCCAATTTCAGCACTGAAAAGTAGAGAGCTTGAAAAAGAGTTGTTCCCATACTTCCAATAAGACAGTTGTAAGATAAAGTAGAAATGAACAACTTATTGTGGACCGCCATTAGAGAACCGAGATTCCAAGACAAACAGTGGGCTGTGATGAGAGGCAGAGACTTTCTGGGAGGAACAGGACCCAAATATTTGCTTACCTAGGACAGAGGCCACTGAATGCTGTATAAGGCAATCAAAGAATTCAATTAAAATTTTCTAGCAAATTGCGAAAAGCTGAAAGTGAGCTAAATCCTCTCTTATGGGGTTCCCCCCCATAAACTCTGCCAGATGCTCACAGGCTAGGAAGAGAACCCCAAGAAAAGTTTCCTGCAGAACTGATTGAAAGGAAAAGTAGTCAGTACCAATACTGGTTGGACCTATATCCTCTATCTACCATGGTGAACAGAAGTCTTAGTGCAGAGAGGAGAAAGTGACAAAATCTCTAACCGGAGTTCATCATGGAATTCCAGGGCAGCTGGGGTAAGAGGACATAAAACAAAAAGTGGCTCCAGTGGGGCTATCAGTTGGTGTGAGGTACTTAAAACAAAAAGCTACCTCAGGGAGAGGGGTAGGAACAGTTGTGGCGTCATACTTCTGAGACCCAAGTTCACAGTGTTGCCTGAGACTGAGGCTTAATCAGAACATAAGGGAATGACCCCATCTCCATTCCCCACACAGGCTGCCAAGTACCCAGTAAAATCACAGCACAATACAGCAGGGAGAACTGCAGGAGACATTCTCTCTGGGAAGTGGCAAGGAGACCCAAAGTCAAATAGAAAGCACATCTTCAGGAAACTCACAAAATAGCCCACACCGAAAGTGTAGGTAGCAGGAGGGAGTTGAAGCCTTTGGGACACTTTTGCATTAGTTTGTTTGAACAACCATAATAAAGCCCCACAGGCTGGGTGCCTTAGACAACAGAAATGTATCCATTGAAATCCAAGATCAAGGCATTGCCAGGATTGGTTTCTTCTGGTGTTTCTCTCTTTGGCTTGTAGATGGCCATCTTCTCCTTGGGTTGTCAGTCTTTCTTTATAGCCTGATCTGTTACTTAGACTCCAGACGTATAGGATTTAGGGCCAACTAGCTACCTCATTTAACTTAATTGCACCTTTAAAGGTCCTATCAGCAAAGAGTCACATTCTAATGTCAACGTATGAATTTAGGGACACAATTAGGTCTACAGAAGCTTGGAAAACCAGTGCCTTGTGGGAAGAGATCATTAGTAGAAGAGAGCTCTGGAAACCTCCTAGGGACAGAGTAAGACTGCTATGTGCAGTAGACACATAGAACTGCAGCTCGAGAGGCCAGGAGCTGCTGGGACTGCTGAGTTCCCAGGTCACCCAGCACACATCTGGCTGCCAGGAGAGCCAGCCCCCAACTTGGGACACTTTGAGACTAGGGCCTAGACCCACATCCTTCGTAAACTCTTCCCACAATCAGAGCATTTCAGCACTGCCAAGGGACAAGACAATGTTTTGAGAAGACAGGGCAATTTGAGGTATTTGAAAAGGTGCACTACAATCAGCACATTGGGGGCATCTAACCTCTCCTCTTGCTCCAGTCTCTGGGAGTCTGAGCCCACATGGTGAGAGTGCCTGATCCTTGCAGGTGAGATGGCAGGTGAGGTGGCAGGGTGGTGATAATGCAAATAATCTCACCATTTCCATCCTGTCCTTCCTTTGGAAAGAGCGCTGGAATTTCTCAATTGAAAGACAACAGGTTCTGAAAGATTGGGTTTATTTTGTCTAAAGGACTCCCCGGTGATTTGCATCTAGTTTCTCTTGTCTCAGTAGCAAGTCTGCCTTTCCCTAACTTTGATATCAGAATTGTTATTTCTGCAGGGTATCTTTCAGGGGCAACTTGTTCTTAGATAATGAGCTAAATGTTGAATTCCTGTTTTCTGCAAATGTAATAGCAACTGTGGAACGAGGTGTCTGGCAGGGAGGGCTGCTCATGGTCAGGGGCGTGGAGGTCTGGAGGCCTCCGGCCCTCAGCAAATACCTCAGGGTCCTTTTAGGAGAGGTCATTGAGACCTGGAGCACACTCCAAACACCAGCCTGACAGTTGTTTTTAAGATACCTGGACATCACAAACACATTCCTCCTTTATTTCCATGCTAATGAGCATAATTTCCCTATGGAGAAATCAGGAAGGAAGCTAGACAATGCATAGAAGGCAAATGTCAACCACTATTCCCTGAAACACATGCATTCGGCCTGCGTTAATTTTGCTATTCAGTTTTAGGAAGTCTATTCTCTAGAGAATTTTTTCATTGAAGAAAGAATAAATATTTCTTTCCACACAGGAGTTAAAGAGAGTCAAACAGAGATTCAGGGGGTTGGGAAAGCAGGTCTGTGCCCCCATCTGTAGAGAGGGGCTGGGAAGGTCCTGTCCCAACTGGCTGTTTCTGCAGAGCTGCCTTCTCCTAGTAACAAAAAGCTTTCAAAGCACTCTGGACAACTACATCCTGCCTAAAAGCCCATTTGGATTCTTTTCTGGATGATTACTTCTTGGTAATAATTAGTATTAAGAGCAATGTAATGTAACTACATTACAAAGCTCGTGTAAAAGGTCCCACTTTAGATTATTATGTGTGGATACAGATAGCTCCAGGCTGGTGTCACCCAGTGCAAACTCACTGCAGGGTAAAGGTCCTTCCAGCCTCCAAGGGGCAACTGGCCTCCCTCAGCTTGCGCACTGAGTGTCAGGGAACTCACTCCTGCCCCGGCATCCTGTCCCAGGCTGGCCAAGTCCGGTAGTTAAAGCATTCCTTCCTTTGTCCTGCTCTTGAACTTTCATTTCTGGTCCTGGCTTATTCTCTGTGGAGTTACACAGAATTAAATTTCCTCCTCTTTCTTCAAACATCTGAAGAAACCTCTCCTCCCATTCTCGGTCTCTTTGGGCTATACAACCCTTTCCCTGCGTGTTTTCTAAAGGATACTTCGTCATCTTGATTTTCTCTCTTGAGAAAATTAGTGCTTTGTGGGATGTGCACCTCTCCTATCCCTGAGCTAGAACTCAGTGACCAGGTCCCACGTACAGGTAGGTGTTGTGTGTGGGTGGGAGAGGGTGAAATCCACAGCAGGGGAACTGCTTCCAGATACACTGCACTCTGTAAGCGGGTCCTGGCTTGTGGCTGTACCACCCTTCCCCGTCCCCCAGCTCTGCACATTATCTAAGATATACTATATTTTGGAAGGTGTTCAATAAAATTTTCATACTGTGCTCATGGTTGTGTTCTTAACCCCAAGTAAAACATTAACTTTACAACAAGTAGGGGCTTGTCAATTTAAGGCACAGAAAAAATGTATCAGACTTCTGTATTAGTTACCTGTTGCTGTATAACAAATTACTATAAAAATAAGTGGTTTAAAAAAACAACAAACATTTATTACCTAATAATTTCAGTGGTCAGAATTTGGGAGCAGCTCATCTGGCAGGTGTCGCTAGGTTGCTGTCACTATGTCAGCTGGGCAGCTATCATCTGAAGGCTTGACTGGGGCTGGAGAAGCCAACTCAAAGTCAGCTCATTCATATGGCTGGCAAGTTGGTGCTGGTGATTGCCAAGAGGTGCACTAGTTTGCTAGGGCTGCCATAACTAAGTCTGGTTGATTTAAATAACAGAAAGTTATTTCTTAAGGTGCTGGATCCTAAATCCATGTAGGAGTCTTTGAGGTCCTGCTTGGTGTACCCTTGTCTGTAGTACATCTTTGAGGACACAATTCATCTCTACACTAATGCTTTTTAAAAATGGGGCCGTCAATTGAGTTCAGTGTTTAAAAGCACTTGGCCCAGAGTTATTTAACAGGTACTCACCTGCTGTGAGAAACTTGGATAGGTGACCATAACCTCAATGTGCCTTAGTTTCCTCATCTGCATAGTGGAGATAAGTACTTACCACCAAAGGACCGTGGAGAGGATGAATGATCACATATGAAGCATTCAGAGCAATGCATGACTCATAAGAGAGGCTCACTAATTTCTCACTATCATAGGAAAGCCAACACGGGCATTTCCTTGCAGACTTTTGCCATCTCCACTGCCACTCTAGATGTCCTTCATCATTTTCAAAATTTCGCCGCTGTTTCAACTCCTTTTGCTGTAACAGAGGGTCACAACCTCTGTAGGGAGGTGGGTATAAGTTGCAGGACTAACCACCAGTGAATTCCTCAAGTGTCCTAAAAATCTGCATCCTTTTAATTTACCAGGCACCAAAAAAGATTAACCTAAGTCCTAAGCTGCAGAGACAATATTAATCTCTATTTGAACAAAACTAAATACTAGGATCCTGCAGTGAATCTCTACTGCCTCAAAATAGTTCATCTGAAATGTTCTACTAATAGAAGAAATAATAGCCAACATAATTTCTGTCAGTTAAAACTACTCACGCCTAAGTTTTGAGAGGAAGGCTACATGGACAGTATTTGTTTAAAGAACATGCACCATGGAGTGGAGTATTGCTCTTCTCCATGAGAATGCAATTAATGTATCAATTTGGTTTAAGAAAAACACCTCTCCTAGGACTATTTCAATAATGGTAGAACTGATCAAATTGTGTAGTTCTAACACCTAGAAAAACAATTATGCATAAAAATGGAAAATACAAGTAGCAGTACTTATAGTATATAAAAGTAATTCTGGTTGCTAACTGTTCTCAACTATACACATATCCTCATGGAGACTGGCTTGTTTAAATGAACAAATTGGATATAGAGGTATTCTATAACTGAGACACAGTTCTGAGATTCCCAAATATATGCTCTCCCCTTTCTGGCTCATCTTCTGTATTCATGGGTCATCCTGACTAATGCACTGATAAACTAGTTTTCAATAGAAATGTGCAGGTTAGATTAAATGCCAAAGAATGGTAACTTTTTAGGAAATGTTATATTTTTAAGATGTTGCACCCAAAAGATGAGGAAAAAACCTGTATAATCTTCTGATTTCCAAATATAAACAGCAAAACTGTATTGGAAAAACCATCTTTTAAAAAAAACCAAACTCCAAAATCAACTCAGTCAAAATCTTACAAGACGGACATACTACCCACTGCAATTGAAATTTTAAATAAGATCTATTATGTATTATGCAAACCTCCATAAACCATATTTAACTCAGCATTGGAAGAGAGTAGAACAACCCTGAAGGACTGGTCCACAGCCGAAGCTTCACAGTGCCGTGTCCTGAATTAGGGACCTTCAGATATCTCCAGGTAAAAACCCCTGACCCCAGCACCAGACACCAGCTTCTCAATTGCAGACAGAGGCCTAAGCTGCAAACAGGACCTAGCTGTTCACCATGGGCCCCAGGCTACAACAGGAAGTGCATCCCACTTAGTTTGACGGTGCTGCCCAGCAGACTGGGCCCCAGCCTGGCCCTTTGAGTGCCTTCCCTGTCATCAGGAACCCTCAACTACCACCACTAATCTCTGGCAACCCCTTGCCCTACTGGACACTGGAGGAAGATCCCAAGTCACTGCTTCTGGAAGAGGTAGGGTCGCCACAATTCAGTCTCTGGACTCAGTCTCGCCCCTGCCCTCCCAGTCATCAGAACAAGGCCTGGGAGAGCATTGAGGGAGGCTCTAGCACCACCCCAGATCCTACAAGACCCAAATAGCTGTACCCAACATCAACTAAACACCCACAACAGCAGGGGAGAAGGACTCATACACAACCAAAACACCAACAAAGTAGAGCAAACTCAAAGCAAACAATGGTGAGAAGGAAAAACACAAATGGCCAAGGAAGCCCTCAGGGGGACAATGAACCACAGAGAGAAAATCAAACTCTAGAATGCAACAACACTGATCCAGAAGAATTCTCCTCCCTGTCAGGTGAAGAATCCAAAATAGCCATAATTAAGAGAACCAAAGAACTTTGACACAAATAAAACTCAGAAAAACAAATCAGAAATATATAAGAAGACAAAGAAAAGGAAAAGAATACTATGAGAAACATAATCAACAGAACAAGATTGGAACTTTGAATAAGAAAATAGAAGAACTGCAGGTGTTAAAAGATCAACAGAGGAGCTAAAAAATTCTGGGAAAAGTCATGAAAATAGACTAGATGATATGGAAGAACAAATCACTACTCTCGAAGACACAGATATGTAAAGAAACAAGAAAGAAAAGGAAAGCCTCAAAGGAAAAAGAATGAAGAAACACTTCGAGAACTGAATGACAGCAGAAAAAAGCACACATGAGAAAACTGTGTTTGAAACTTTTTATTGAACAGGCAATGCATTGTGGAATGGCTAAAGACACAGATGCCTAGTGGAAAAGTTTAAAAATTATTTTTGGGAACAGTCTCTGAATTGATGAACCCTGCTGTGTTCCTTCCGCTCCTTCTTAGAGTGGCTGTCCTCGGGAAAACTGATTTTTTTTTATAGCTGCTCTTGGAAACGGCATCCCCATTTTACCCTAAATGTCATGCCTAACAGTAAACATGAAAGGAGAAGATAGGCTCCAAGGCCAGACAATGACCAGAGACATGAGCTGCTCTCGCGTGGAAGTGCAGACTCACGTTCCCCTGGAACGACTTCTCTTCTGGGCTTTTAACAGCGTCCTGTTATGCATCTGTGTTTCATTTTCTTCCTTGTCCAAACCCTCTTCATCAAGGAATTCTGAAAGACTTTACATTCATACCTTTTAGCACAGGACCTTTTCAATGGTGTTCTTGTCTTTGGGTCTCTGGCCCAGAGTTGTGGCTATGAGTCTGTCTTCCTTGTTTGCCTGGTTCCTTCCTCTTCTCCTAGCTTGCTCTCCCCTCACTTGATGATAAAGTCACTCTTAAATTTTACATTCATTTGCCTTGATTTAGTGGCAGTTTTTAACTAGGTAACCTATCAAGGTGGTGGACACTTTGTTAGCACACGGTCAACTTATTTTATAATTTGGGGCATGTCACTCCAAGCTTGAGATTTCTTTCTGGCAAGTTCCATCCAGGATGGCTGATCTGCACTGGCATAACTGGCTCTCTTCAGCTGATGCAATTCTTTCTCTGTCATCACGGCAGACTGAGCTGCTAGAAAGAAGAAAAACAAACAGAAACATGAGAAATGAGTTTGGATTTTCACTTAAACCTCTTGCATGTCTTTAAAATATATACCAAGGTCTTAACTGTAGTCTCAAACATAAAATCCACTAATGTGTAAACATGTAGAGATCTAGGTGCAGACTAATTTATGTGATAAAAAGACTTAAGAGCAGGCTCAGAGAGTTCCAGAAATGCAGTGAGATGAAGGAAACTTTCAGAATAAAACTGCAGGAACTCTGGAGAATGGTTACACAAGAGGGTGAATATGCTGAACGCTACTGAGCTATGAACTAAAAAAGGCAAATTTTGTTAGAAGTCTTTTACCACAATTACAAATTAGAAAACACTGAAAAATCTTAAAAAAAAATACAAAAAGAGATGAATCTCAAAGACATTCTACTGCCCAGTAAAAGAAACCAAACAATAAAGAAAACACATCTTATGATTCCATTTATGAGAACAGTCAAAGAAAGGCACATACATAGCAACAGGCAGTAGATCATAGTTGCCAGAACTGGGGTTAGGTATGATGAGTGAGTTTAAATGGGCATGAGAGAGAGGGAACGTTCTAAGATCGTCGTGGTGGTGGTACTATGTTTTCATAAACACATACACCATGAACTGCACACCTAGAACAGTAAGTTCTATTGTCCATAAATGATATATCAATAGAAACTGTTTAAAAATATATCAATGTGGCAGACAATTCAGAAAAACAAAATAAAACCGGCCAACTTTGGACTTCCAATTCAGTGCAGGTTTCATACCCAAGTTCTGATGAGACAAAGAGATGCCTCTTTGCAGGCCCTCCTGGAGACGGATCTTCGACCCCCGCCTCTGGTCCTCAGTGGGCTTAGCAGGAGTGATCAGGAAAGACTTGCTTCGAACAAAGTCAGCTTGCTTCATGGGCTCCTGTGAGGCATGAAAAAGACACATGTTGTCAGTCACCGAGATTTCTATAGGAGCCAACCTAGTCAAAGACAGTGGCAGGTCATGCAGCTTCCCCACCAAGATGAACTGAGCGCTAGCACTTTTTTGGCAGAGCTGTGGTTTGTACACTTGCTGATGCTGAGCCTTTCGAAGACTAGAACTCAAACCAGGGTGGGATCTTTACCTGGGCCCCCAGATGGTGGATGGTAGGGATTCCATTCAAAAGTCAAAATGAATTCTATTTGGAAATAGTTTTGTGATTATTTAAAACATGGGGTATGATCACAGATTCCCTGAATGGGGATCATCAGCTAATGTTTGTTTTATAAATTCCCCACGACTGCACAAGGGAAGATCCTACCACAGGCTCTGGCTCCTTTCTCCACACAGCTGAAACAAACGGAAGGATCTACTGTGCAGGCCATTGGGGGAATATATGATGATCAGTCTCGACCTGCTTCTAAGCACAGTTGTCTGCATTTGAAAAAGCATTTTTCAATCCAGGGTGCAAAATGGAAACTTGAGTTGCAACCCTGCAGCCCTACATGAGGAATACGGAGTCCTGGCAGTGCCATTATAGCAGCCAAGGCAGGGCTCGTCCATCAGCATGCAATGAGCCAAGAGGGAGTTGTTGACGTGGTCACTGTGCATATAACTGAAAGGTTATTTTAACCCTACTCCATTTCTTCAGGTGCTGTAGGGGGTAGGGAGCAAACAGGTGTCTCCACTGCCTAAGTGATTCGCCCACTCTTTTGCCTCCTAAAGGCCCAGCACCTGCAAAGGGCAGATATCAGTGATCACAGGTTATGGTTTCTACAATGACCATGCAGGATGTGTGGTCATCTTTGGGTTCCAGCCCCAAGTCCCAGCTGGCTGCACTCCCCTGTCCCTAGAGACATAAAATATTTCCTCTAAGCACCTGGGCTATCTCAGGCACCTTGGTTTGCTTCCCTATTTCAGACCTCAGGGGCCTCGCCCCCGGCTTTTCTTCCTGGTTGGGTGGTTGGTCTGGGGCTCCTCGCCGCTTCTGCCGAGTGTTGGTGATCCAGGGTGGCGAGGGCTGGCTGTCAGCTCCAGGGCCTGCAGCTGCAGGAGGCAGACCCTTCTCTGCATGTAAAGACACAGGTTATGCACAAGAGTCCTATTCCCTCTTTAGCATCACCTTTGGCTTCTCCCAAACAGAGAACACTGTGCAGGGGCTCAAAGGACAGGAATAGGTAAGGAGAGGAAAGGGGATCTGGGAGCCTTTCTGGTGAGATTGTTACTTTTCTTTAGAAGACTTTATTTTCTCATTTAAAATACCTCAAAGAGATTTATGTTCCTCTAGCCTGAGCCACAAAAAATTAAATGTCCATTTTAAAGCCACCTCCTCCTATGTGAGACTTTCTGGGGTGAGATAAAAGTGAGTACACAAATAGATCAGATTTCTTTATTGTAAGTCTATCATTTTGTGCTTTCACATATTACCTGATTTCCTGGAAGTTGTAGACACTATTATTTCTCTTTTCTTCTAAAAGTTGTAAACATAACATTCCCTTTGTGGAGACACCAAAACTAGCTTTTTAAATCCTAATATTTTTCCTGAATTTTCTTCCATGTTCACAGTGCTTATCTTTGGGTGGTAAAACTGCATCTCATCTCCCCTCTAACACTTCAACTCTTCTGTATTTCCATGCTTTCTTTGATGAGAATATATTACCTTCATCAGCAGCAACAAAAGAAATTAAGCATGTTTTTTATTCAAGGAAACCTACGGATTCAATAAATGAATTCTTATGGGTACAACGTACACTGAATGAGAAGATTCTCCACGAACCTGCCTCTCTGGAAGCTTGCCTGACGCCACATGCAACAAAAAGAACTTTCCATGTGCTGGCGCCAGCCCTGTCCTGTGTCCCTTCCATGCAGCATACTGGGGTCAGCCAGGTGAAACGCTGCCTTCGCCACCTGCGACACACTCAGATGTCTGTGTGTGTCCAGGTTGTCTGGGGCCTCACACATGCTACATCTCCCTCTTCAGTGTATAGCACATTATTCTATTTGTTTTCGCCTCTGTGTCCAGTTTAATCTGGAGTCCTTTTCTCTCTGGTCACTAAGGGAGGATGAGGGACAGGAATCATCTCATTGCAAGCTTCAGTCTCCCGCCAGAATTGAGAAGGGCATTTGGCTTCACACACAGACTTAACATTGGTCTGGGCACCTGGGCGCTCCTGCTTTCTCCTGGCTGTTCCCTGAGGCCCCTACCCTCATGGTTCCCTGAGACCCCCTACCCTCATGGTTCCCTGAGACCCCCACATCAACCTTTGTCTCTCCCTGTCTCTTCAAGTTCTGCCTGGTCGATGACTTCTTTCCCGTTGCTTTGCAAAATGCTTAAGTCTGCCATAGTGCAAAGAAAATTAAGTTTTCACTGAGCCATGCCATCCCCCTGAAGCTCCAGTTCTCCATTTTTCTCTACCCTCAGCTCAAATGGCCTTTGCCTGGGTATCCAGCTAATTCCCGACCCAGCCACAACAAGAACACTGCTCTTTCCATTCATTCAACAACTGAACCAAAAATGCTAAGATCCCTCCCCATTTTCAACCTGCTTTACCCACTGCATCTCTGGTCTCTCCATGTAAGTGCTCTTGGGAAGCCTGTCCTCCTGGAAATTTCCAGGTCCTTGCTGGACTTTCCAGGTCCTTGCTGGACTCTTGCTCCCAAACCTAGGAATTCCTCCTTGCTCCCTATCCTCAACCTTCCTCTCCCCCCCACCCCCAGAAATGTTCTCCCTTTCCCACTCCCGATTTCAGCATTCAGATTCACTCAGATTACTTTCAAAGGTACAATCCAGCCCAATTTTCTGTTCTTAGAGCCAATGTTTCCACATCCCTGCTTGCACACAGGCACGCACTTTCCATTGTTTGCTATGCAGAGGGGTGTGGTAAGCAGGAAGGTAACTTCATAAAGCTCAAAGTCTAGTTGGGAAGGCAAAATACAAACACACAATTGGTAGAAATTGGAAAATGCTACAGTTTGCAAAGTGCTATGTAGACACTGCGCCTAAGGCTGGTGTTTGTCCAGTGTACGAAGAGAGACCGCTCAGAAAGAGAAACGCATGAACAGTGAAGAACCCTAACAGCCGCAAAGCTTGCTCTATTACATAATTTCATGTGAAGACACCTTTTGATAAAACTTTTTTTTGTTGTTATTGTAAAGATCTTCAAAAGAGGAGGCTAAGAGTTTGCTTTCCTCCAGTTCCCATCATTTTTCTCAACCTGTTCCCCCACCGCAAGGATTTAGTCTGAAAAGTATCTGTTGTTCAAGCATTCATTTCCAAGACCTCTTGCTCTTCAGGCTGGTTCAATGGGCTGCTGTAATTAGGATGTTTCCTCTGTGGGGCAACAGAGCAACAGAGCTGGCTAATGATGGCTGGCTAATGAGGTAGGCCTAGGGCCTCTGGGTCAGAGATTCAATTCTTAGACTAGGAACATGCCCTTAGGCCACTCTAGAACCTCTTTGTAACTCAATTTCAGTGTAAAAATGAGGGAAATAGCAGTAGCTACACCTCCAAATGTGACTGTGAAGATTAAAGGAGATGATCCACCAGCTACCCTTCCTGAGTGACTGAAGATTCAATGAGATTGTCCACGCAGAGCACTTGGCCTAGTCTGGACCTGTGTGTTAAGGAATGTGAGTGGCCCTCCAAATGTTGCTTTGGTCATTTTGTTGTTGTTCCCAACTGAGGAGTAACACAGATTAATCTCTTGAATAAGGCATTTAAGTTTTTTAGAATCTGGCAAAAGTCAACATTTCTGTCAGCCTAGGGTTGCACACTATAACTACAATGGGGAAGGAAACCACAGTTTCTGGACCCATGTTTGACATTTTAACCAAGCTATTTGTATCCGGAAGATCTAAACTTAACCATTCTGAAAACCCTCAATGTTAAGTAAACCATTCCGGGTTTCTAGAGATGTTCCACTACCCTGTGAGCTCTGAGAGAATGCTGCTTCTGTTCACTTTGTTTTGACTTACTGATGGGTGATGAATTTCTTTTTTCCTTTCTTCACTAATCCCCTCCCTGCCTCCCCCAAGAAAGGAGCCTATTAAAACTCAGCCTTAAGATACCATTTCTTTCACTCAAAAAGACTCCTGTAATGAATCACTGAGGGTGCAAGAGTGGGACTCCAACAGTGGTCTACATATCAGCGGATGGCAGACGCAGCTGTGGCCTGGAAGCTGGGAGATGCGAGGAACACTGTCTTCTTAGTGAGAGGCAATGAGCTGAACAGTGTCAAATTATGATGGTGTCTTGCACTTGGGCTGAGAAAAGAAAGCTGATACTCTAACCTGAGCTAACAAATGGGTGGATGGCAGGATTCTTAATTCTTTTAAAGTTTGATAGATGCTGCCATTTTAAAAACAGTAACTTTTAAGAATTGCTTCCTTTCATAAAATGGCTCCCTTGTTTATAGACGTGCACATACAAGTTGGATAAATTCAGAAATCAGAGAAAACAAAGAGAAAGAGAGAAGAGAGCTTCAATAAAGAGTGACCACCCTGTTCTGTGGTTCTTCCAGGTCCCCTGCTGCACCTCAAGGGTAGAGGCAAGAACATGCTAAGGGGTCACTGGAAAGGGGGAGGGGCCCAGGGCGACCAGGATGCTGCCTTACCACGCTGAAGCTTCCTGTATGAAAGTTGAGGTTTTTTGTTGTTTTTTTAAAAGTATTTATAGATCTGTTGTCTGTCTGTGCTTACAGAGTCTCTGATCAATACACGCTGGCAGAGTCTGTAGTCATTCTCTAGTAGTTCTACCCGTGAGCCAACTGTGTGATCTTACCAGAGGACTTGGGCTATTAGTGCTCCAGCAAGACTTTATCTCAAAACTGTACAGAGCATTTTGATTGAGCAAGGGCTTTTACAAAGCAAACTTTCATTTTTAATTATGTGTAATGGGGCTGTGTCCTACTTCCACCTCCAAGTTAAATAATTCCTTCATTTCCCTATTCAACAAATACAGTCAGTCCTTATCATTTGTGGTCTCTATATTTGAGAGTCTGCCTTCCTACTAAAATGTATTTGTAATTCCAAAATCAATACTCGTGGTCCTTCACAGAGCTATGCAGAGATGCACAGCACTGTGAAAAATGTGAGTTCCCTGAATGTTCCAGCTGACATCCAACAAGGGGATGCTCTATTTCGTTCTTGCTTTAGCTCTCATATTATTAAAAAAAAAGTGTCCTTTTGTCTGTATACTTAGTGCCAATTTTTTGTGGTTTTTGTTGGTGATTTTACAGTTCAAAATAGTCCCCAAGTCTAGTGCTGAAGTGCTGTCTAGCAATCCTAAGCACAAAAATGCAGTGATGGGCCATATAGAGGCAACACATGTAGTAGGTAAGCTTCATTTAGGTCTCGCCAGAGTTCAGTTAAAATGCTGTTGGCTATAAGCTGGATGTTACTGAATCAACAATCTAGATTAAAGAAGGTGTCTTTAAACAGAAGCACATATAAAAGGTCATGTATTAATCAGAGGCTCACAGGAACATAACCCTGTATTTCCCCTAGGAGCAATGGTATAGGATTCGCTAATGGAGAGCTTGTGGTGACAGTATAGAGCAAAGCTACTGTGAATAAGTGCCCACCAGCACCAGACTCAAGGCAGAAGCTGAATCTCCATAGAGGAAGGATGTTTCTAATCTAAAACATGTCTCCAGAGCACCACACACCAGCAACAGGAATAGAAGGATCCACTGACAATAACACATGGTCCACAGTCCAGAGAACACTGAATGGAGGTGCAGGAGGGCCCTCAAGGGTCTCTTGTCTGTCGTGCTCTGTTTGTGAAAATTCAATGAGATGCACCATATGATCTCAACACTTCTCTGCATATAAATCATTCTTCAATAAAAAGCAAAGAACAAACAAAAGCCAGACTACCCAGAACTAGCTTGGTGCTTGGAGAGCAACCAGAAAGAAGAGGGTAAATCTCTAACAGAAATAAGGCAAATTTGCATCACAGAGATAAGTGAGGGATCTTCAAAGGATGTCCTTTCTGTCAGCAAACCTTCCCCATCCTCTTCACTTGCCCCAGCCCTCAAATAAACTATGGTCCTACCTCCTTGAGCCAGGGGCTCACAGGACTGCAGCTGCGCTCTCTGAAAAAAGTATTTTCCAAGTCTCCTTTTTCCTCTCAGAGGACACCTTTTATTCTCAGGGTGGTGGTTCATGACTCCCCACAATATTCTGCACATACTCTCTCTAGAGTCTTTTAACTACACACCAGGACAGGGAGAATTCCTTCCCCACACATTGTTCTATGCAGCCCAGATGAGGATATGTTGGTCCATTCTTAGTAAACAATGACAGTATGGTATGAAATTATATCATGTTTTATAGTTAAAATGCTTTTGCTGCCATATATATTACTAATAACCTCATTTACAAAGTAGAAAATGAAAATTCAGAGGTAAAGACATTAATTTGCTCAGAATTCCCACAGTCACTAAGGGAAATAGAATAATAAGGATAACAATACTCCAAAGCCACGTTCTTCAAACCTACCACCCAAACCTCTACCTTGCTTGCTTCCCTCCCTTGTCCCTGCACCTGGACATGCAAACATGGCCGAGGACCACCACTATAGGCAGGAGCCTCCCGGATAGGAATACTTGACACAGTAACAAGCTGATGTTCTCAGGGAGCTTGGGGAGACGCTCAGGGGCAGGTGGAGTGTGCTCAGAGGTAGCAGCAGCATGTGCAGCCTGCCAAGAGGAGTTGATGGCAAGGATGGGGCTGGAGGAGACGTCAGTGGAAGTGAAGGACCAGCAGATGAACTTCGGATGGCAGAAATGTTGACCTTAGCCAGAATCTAAAAAGCTTAAATGCTTTACCCAGGAGTTAGCATTTTTTCCTGTATATAACAGGAAGGTGTGGAGAATAATTAAGTGAAAAGTCTCCATGATTAGATCCTCGGCTTGGAAAAGAGGGTGAGCAGAGAGTTGGAGCAAGGAGGCATGGTAGGTATCAAGTTTAAGATGATGAGCACTGATTTGGGGGCAGTGTGGGGAGAGGATAAAAATACTTCACATAAGGATGACCAGGACTAGGTGCCCAAAGTATAAAATATGACTGACACTTTTTTTTATTCATCAGATAGAAGAAAATTAAAAACAGATCAATAATACCCAGTACTGATGATAAGTTAAAGTCTCTGTTCTACTCAAAGACGTGTAAATCATATAATCTGTACAGAGGGTAATTTGAAACTGTTAAAGTAAAACTTCACATGCCCTATGAGTCAGAAAAACTCACATTTAAGAGTCAATCCTAGAGAAACAACAGTGTGAATGCATAGAGAGAAAATGGACAAGAGTGGTTACTGCAGCACTGGAAAAGAAAGGAAGATTCAAGACAATTAGAATACCCTCCGGGGGGGGAGGGGGATGGTTAAACAAAATATGGCATATATACTAGGCAGCACTTAAAAAGAATGGGTTGACTCATTCTGATCAGAAAAGATGCCCATGCATTATTGTGGAGTGAAGAGAGCAAGTTGCAAGCCAACATACACAGCATTTTTTGGTGGTTTTTTGAAAGAAGGATTGACATTAATTAAAGATATTGAAGACAACACAAATAAATGGTAAGAATTCCATTCTCATAAATTGTAAAAATTAATATTGTTAAAATGTTGAAACTACTGAAAGCAATCTACAGATTCAATGCAACCCCTGTCAAAATTTCAATGGCATTTTTCACAGAAATAGAACAAACAGTCCTAAAAAATTTATGGAACCTAAAAAGGAAACTGAATAGCCAGTGACCCTGAGGAAGAAGAAAGCCGGAGGCACCATGTTTCCTGATCTCAAACTATTAAAAAGCTATATTAATTAAAATAGAATGGTATTGGCATAAAAACAGACACACAGATCAGTGGATCAGAACAGAATACCCAGAAACAAACCCACACATTTGGGCAATTAGTTTACAACAGAGGAGCCAAGAATATATAGCAGGAAAGAACTGTCTCTTCAATAAATGGTGTTGAGAAAACTGGACAGCCACAAGAAAAAGAATGAAACTGGACTATTATCTCACACCATAGGTAAAATCAATTCAAAGTAGATTAAGGACTTGAAGTTAAAATCTGAAACTGTAAAACTCCTAGAAGAAAACACAGGCAGAAAACTCCTTAACACTGGTCTTGGCAATGATTTTTTGGATTTGACCCCCCCCAAAAAAAAACCCAAACAGCAATAAAAGCAAAAATAAACAAGGGGAGGGGGCTACATCAAACTAAAAAGCTTCTGTATACAGAAAAGGAAAGTATCAACACAATGAAAATACCTGCAGATCATATACCTGATAAAAGTTTAATATTCAAATATATTCAATATAAAGAACTCAGGCAACTAAAGAGGAGAAAACAACAATCCAATTTAAAATCAGGCAAAAAAATATGAATAGGTATTTTTCCCAAAAAGACATCTGAATGGCCAATAGCAATATGATATGGTAGTCAATATCACTAATCATCAGGGAAATGCAAGCCGAAAGCACATCTTTCCAATGATTGTTACCAGCAAGATAGAGATAACCAATGTTGGTGAGAATGCAGAGAAAAGGAAACCCTTTAGGACTGTTGGTAGAAATGTAAATTGGTATAGTTACTATGCCAAAAATTTGAAGGCTCCTCAAAAATATAAAAATAAAACTACCAAATGATTCAGCAATTCTACTTCTGAAGATAACAAAATCACTATCTTGAAAAGATATCTGCACCCTGTGTTCAATGTAACATTATTTACAATGGTGCAGACAAGGAGACAGTCAGTCATGTGTTCACTAACAAATCAATTGATAAAGGAAATATGATATATGTGTATTAGCAGAATATTATTCAGCCATATAAAAGAAGGAAATCTTGCCATCTGTGACATGGATGGACCTTGAGGGTGTTATGCTAAATGAAATAAGTCAGACAAAGACAAGTACTGTATGATCTCACTTATAAGTGAAAATTAAAAGATGATCAAAAGGTACAAATTCCAGTTAAAAGAGTGGAAGTTAAAAATTACTACCAGAGGCAGGGCAGGAAGGATTACTTCATTGCTGGTGCTTTCTGCTGGGTCATCTCGAGGGTCCTGATCTCTCTGACCAGTCCACCACCTTTCAGAGTCCCTTGATAATCACTTCACTTATTTTTTATTAGTGGGAGATCTGGGTGGTAGGAGTTTACTCCATGTGGTCAGAACTGCAAGTTTCTTTATGTAACTGTTTAAGCAATAAGATCAGATTGATTACAAGGTGATTTCTTCTATAACTTTTAGGCCATTCAAAATTTTTCATATTAAGATCATTTTAATGACCCTGAGGTCTCTGGCTTGAGTATCTGAATAGATGGAGGTTACTCAGAGGAAAAGGAACTGGGTAAGGAAGTTGCTGATGCACTGAATTATGAATACTGACATGTCAAATCATGGTTGCCCACAAAGGAAGGGACAATGTCAAGAAAAAGGTGGGAATCTGTGATGTGTACTATTCAGGGGAACTGAAGATAGTTTGCTGCATTGGGAGGCCAGCAAGGATGAAGAGGTAGAGACAGTGAGTGGGGCACAGGGAAACTGAGGCCCAGAGTATCAACCACATTTATTCAGGAAGGGATAAGGCTAAAAAGCAAGGTGGGCTTGAATACAGTTGTTTTTTTTTTTTTTAAAGATTTTATTTATACATACAAGCTGGGGTACAGGCCAGAGGCGTGGGACGGTGAGAGGGTTCACCAGAGACAGAGTGGGGAGCAGAACAGGCAGATCAGAAGTACACTGCTGAGGGGAGCAGTGGGCGAGGCAGGAGAGGTCTGCCGCACCATGTGGGATTCTCCCCGGCCGGGCGTCGAACTCACGTCGCCGCTGCCGACAGCTCCACAGCGCAGCGCTCAACCGCTGCGCCACCAGGGAGGCCCTGAATACAGTTGTTTTTTTTTTAAGAATTCAAGATACATGAATATATTTTTACTGTGATACCAACCCCCCCTGTATTCTACTTAAATGAAACTGAAAACACTGACATAATTGCAGAGAAGATAACAGTCTCTTTGAGTTCTTTTCCTCCAGGAAGAGTCTCCAACATCCAAAGACAAGATGGCTGTCTATCTCCACTGTCCCATGGCATCCAGATGCACCTGCCTCCTCAGGCCAGCAGCAACCCAAGCAAGGGTAAGCTCTCATGCTTACCTCTGGGGCCAGCACAGAGCTATGTCTGTGGCAGTTCACCAAGTGTTTATTGAAAGAATGAACACCTGAATGAATGAGAACTAGAATCTAGAGACAGAGGGTCAGAGACCAGGGGGTGTCACTGTGTTACTAGTCCAGTCTTGGTGGAATGAGCTTTGAATGGGGCCAAGGTTGGTTATCAACTGGACCCGGCTGAGAATGGCAATTTGTCCAAGATATGACCACACTTACATAAAGAACAAAGTACACACAACACACACTCACACAGAGAGAAAGACGACTAGAAGGATAGGCCAACAGAGAGAACATCTAGAGAGAGGACTCGTAAGTGATTTTCCCCCCTACATCTCTTTGTATTCTCCTGCTCAAGAATCTCTCTTTGTTTTAACTCAGATTCCTTGTGAAGGAAGCTGCTTCCTGACCTGTAATTTAGACTCTGGGGTGGTGGGTTGGCCTAACAAGATAATGGGCCTTATCTGCACAAACAGACAAGACTGACAGATAACACTGAGCCATTGGACTCCTAAGGCAAATGAGCAGATTAACACATCTCCTTTGTGTAGATGATCACAAATACATTACTGGACTTGCAGTAACCACCCCGAGGTGGCTCCGTGAGGCCAACCTACTCAGCAAGCTGGGCTCCTCTGCTTACTGCAAAACCATCAAATTCTTTCCACCTCGCTCACTGAATGGTTTCTCCATGCCCTCAAAGGAATATAGGCTGGGACTAGAGGAGGAATACACAGAAGTGCTGGGATAAAGCAGTTGAGTTCCCAGGCATAACACAAGCCCATCTGAAGCACTTCAATAACCTAACTCTATGGTGTGCACCCCTCAGAGAGAGACTGGGAGATGGCAGGCCATCTGGGAGCTCTGGGTAAATGCCTGCCAACTCAAGATAATAGACAGCAATAATTAGGCCTTTCTGGGAAACAGAGTAAGACTGTTATTAAAACTTTTATTATCTGTTTTATATGATTTTAATTGTCTTTAGCTATATAATTTGGAAACAATGAGAATGATAATAGAAGTAAAAATAATGAATTATAACACAAACAGATGTGTATATCTGGGGAGGGTGTAAGGGCAGTTTCACTGATGGGGTCTGCTCTGGTCTGCATGAGGCAGCCCTCAGACCTGAAGGTCCCTGGTGGGACCAGGCCTGTCCTTTCTAGTGCCATCCCTTCTTGGGAGGATTGATTTTCCCAAAATATGTGGGTGTTTCTTCCCTTTCTCTCTGCACTGAAATGAAAATCAGTCCCCAGACTCCATAAAGTAGCCTACATTCTTTCTCTCCAGAATTCATTTAATCAGCTATTTCTGTGGCTTAGAGAATATTAATGTAGATAGACAATTCTCTCCTACTATTTAAGCAAAGTCACTAATAAATATTATATTGTATTTTGCAAATCAAAGGAAAAAACACCTAAGATCTTAACTACAGACCACCCCAGGCAGCTGTGAATGAAGAAAGCCTAACACTTGCATCTTAGGTGCAGGAAGTTGTAAATTATTAATGTAGCAAAGCATTACCCTCTGAAGCTTTCCCCCCAGCTTTGACCAGGAACCTGGGCATCCTGTGTTTAAGTTCCATTCATTCAGCGAGCACTTGAGAGACATTTTCAATTCTAGGCCATGAAGCTGATGGGGATGATGTCAGGGTTTTATCAGCACAGAGCAAACCCCCCTATTCCCTTGGTATTTTACCAGCTTTTTGAATCACTCTACAGTAGCTTCAATAACCCTGCTGGCAATTTGCAGAGTGGATCATCAGTTACAGCTTGAATGTCCCCACCCCAGACTCCCTCACCAATTACCCTAAGGTAGAGGTTGCAACAGCAGCTGCAAAATACCATGGCTAAGCCATCCTGGGTCCTGTCCAGGGTTACCTGTCCCCGCAATTTTCCTGGAACTGCCCACATCTTGGGTGTCACCTTAGAAACTCAAAGAGCTTCATACATTGCACTTTTATTAACACATGAGAAGGAGAAAGACAAGATCATAGTTTCCATGATCCTGTCTTCACGTTGTTTAAGGTGAGCTAAGCCTCCTGGTTTGCCCTTCATTTTCCTTTTAGATTGCAAGGCTCCTAGGAGTACAAGCAGGTTCTACTGAAATATTTCCTTTCTTTCCCACACTGCAGTGCTGAAGTGGAGTCCTGGACATACAGTAGTCAGTTAAAATACCCTGGAAGTTTTATTTATAACACTGGTCAACAACAACACTGGTGTGATTGTTACTGACTTTAAAAGGCCCTAATCTGTAGTATCTTGGTGTGCTGAACATGAATATAACCCTGAAAAATTTTTATTAACTCTCGTTTTGAAGATACTTCATATAATTCATTTTATATGTTTCACCACGTAAATTTATCCAGTAGGACTGCAACAACATCCTAAATCAGCCTAGAATGATGTAATATTGCATCTCATTGCATAATACCATCATGCACACATCATCCAGAGTTGATTGCATCATTTTCTGATGCAATGCAATACTACTGCTGAAGTAAGCTGACATCAGCAGTGCACTATAGAAAGCCCTGTCGGAAAGGTTGAGCATTGAAAATATTTCAGACTTTGTGTGAGACAGTTTAAGCTACTGTTCCATAGAAATGTTATTATTTTGTCCATTTAGGCACAATACAGAACAGTAATGCCTCGTATTCAAGTACTTTGGTATTCTGTTCTGATATCGAGGGCGTTAATAGCGTGGACAATTTCTGCTCCATTTGTGGGGAAGTGACATTTGCCAACCAGAAGAAAAATATCACTTCTCAAGTGAAGAAGGCTTATCATCTTTACTTGGGATGCAAGGTCGGTGACCAAGACATGCCTTGGGTCCCGCATATGTGCTGTGCTCCATGTACAACACAGCTTTCACAGTGGTGAAATGGCAAAAGACCATCAATGCCATTTGCAGTCCCCATGGTGTGGAAAGAGCCAAGCAACCACATAAAAGACTGTTATTTCTGCTTGGTTCCTCCTCTTTCCAGCGGAATAACAAAGCAAAAGAGGTCAAGAAGTCTACCCAAACATTCCATCTTCATTGAGACCAGTTCCACATGGTGAGGGACTTCCTATTCCAGAACCTCCAGCAGAATATTCTCTTGATTCATCTGATGAGGACAAGGGTGAGCTGACCTGTTCTTCTCCTGTTCCATCAGCATGCAGTGATCCAGATTTTCACTGTGGTGCATCACAGACTAACACAGGAAGAACTAAATGACCTGGTTCGTGATTTGGACTTATCCAAGTACAAGGCAGAATTGCTAGGATCAAGACTCCAACAATGGAATCTTCTAGAAGATGATGTCACAATTACTTGATATCAAAAGCACCACCAACAGTTGGAGCCTTTCTACAGAAAGGAAAGTACTTTGGTATTCTGTTCTGATATTGAGGGCCTCATGAATGCCTTAAAAATCACTCATGATCCACAAGAATGCACACTATTTCTAGACTCTTTGAAACTGAGTCTTAAGGCTGTGCTTTTGCACAATGGAAACCGTCTTCCATCTATTCTATTCCTGAATAGCTGTACGAGAGACAAGCAAAGAAATCTAAGAAGTAGTCTATGACTTAATTTTTTTACAGGTATTAACCATAGGCCTATTACTATTGGCATGCATTTCATGATGTAAACATCAATTTATTGAATATTACAGAGAAACTAGAACCAAAATTAGAATTTGACTGTCATATTCGTGTTGAGCACATACAAATTGACAGGAAATGACTAATTTTATTTCAGTAACATGACTTTTGTAAAAATTTGTTGACCAGTGTAATTTGCCATGGAAAATTTCTTTTAAGGGCCCTCATTTTCCTCTCTCCCTACACACACACACACACACACACACACACACACACACACACACACACACACACGTCAATGCTTTCATTTTCTGGTACACTGATTTCCATTAATAAAAAACCAGCAATGAAAGATTCTTTAGCTCCACCACATATACCCATTCCCAATGGAGTTCTCATTTTATCTGAAACACTATAAATAAAAAGTGGCAAATGTCAGAGCCATAGAAAGATCATCTATTTTGTCTCTGCTCATTTTAAAAGGACAGTTGCTTTACAAAATTCCGACATTTCACCCTAATCTTCAAAAGAGCTCCCTTTTGAGACAGGGAGTTAGCACTACCCTCCCCCATAAAGGAATTCACATTTCACAAAGGCTCCTGAGTGCCAGGTTGGGCCATGTGAGCCTCATTATTAAAAGGGAGGAAATTCTCCTCTGGAGGGGAATGGACAGAAGGATGCTAAAAGATAGGAGAGCCAGATGCTTCATTTATAATCACAAGTGGCTTAGGCCTGGGGAGAGCCTTCATTAACAAGAGTACACAAATCCCGGATTCTGGCCCTTCTGAGGTAAAAGTGGAAGAAGCACCTGAGGAATCCACTGGGGCCCCACCTCCTCTCAGAAAATATGCCCAAAATGTGTTTGCACATTTCCCGGACTTCTCTGAACTTACACAAAGTCCTGATACTTGTTTCCCCTTCTACACTCTCTACTCCTAACTCTTAATCAAATACATTAGTAGTACCAAGAGGAATTTTTACTTTTCTTCCAATTTCCACGCAACAAGGTGGATGTCCAGGAACACAGTCCGAGGACTCTGACTTCCTCCCGTCCTGCCCCTTCCTGCACCACCCTTCACCGCCCCCAGTCTTACCATTACCAGTTCCCCTGTGTGAAGACTTTTTCTCTGCTGTCCGACTCTCCTTTCTGGGGTCTGCTGGCAGCGTGGCCTTCTCTGGTGGCTCTTCCGAACTTATGTCAGGGGGTGTAGGCATGTGAGGGAGGGTGAGGGTCTGCAGAAGTGGCTTTCTAGGCAGGGGTGGTTTGGAGCTGTGTGGCTCTGATGGCCGGATCTTTCCCTTTCTTTGGTCGTTTGGGGACCTGGCACCTCGAGTGGCTGGGGTTGTCCCCATTTGACATTTCTCATCTTTTGAGAGCAAAGTCAGTCCTCCTTTTTCTAACCTGACCTCAGCACTGTATCTCTTTACTCCTTTCACCTCTGGAGAAGACACATCTCTGTGTCTGAAAGAGAGAGAAGTGGACCGGAGCTTGACAGGGAAGGGGTTTCTGTCCTCACATGGGAGCGGTTCCTGAACAGCTGGGCCTGGGTCTCTCGAGCCTGGCGTGGACACTGCATCTCGGGGGCTCCTGCCTGGACCGGGCTGGCTGGCCACCTTGTCTCCTGGGTCCTGAGAGCTGCACTTAGCTGGTGAGGGAGGTTTCTGAGGGGCCAGCTTCCTGTCCTGGGATTCAGGAAGAACCTGAAGATCATCAAGTGCTGCCTCGCTCCTCCAAGCCAGGCCACTCCGCACAAGGGGCAGTCGGACAGCCGAGGGGCCCGAGTGCTCAGGCAGGTGGACACTGCCTGTGTGCGGCCACACCCGGCCTGAGGACACAGAAAATTTTTTCACACTTCGCAGCTCATTGGTCCCTCTTTCCATTTTCGGCTCTGGGGTCACCCTTTCAGGTTCCTCTTGAGGGGACTCTACCTGCTCAGTCTTGGGGGATTCTGTCTGCTCACTGGAGGACTCTGGGGGAGTGGCCTCTTTGTCCAGCGGACAGGGAGTGGGCTCCTCTTGTGGGGACTCTAAGGTGGGTGGTGTGGGAGATGCACTGAAGCTCATGGTCACTGCCACGGCCTTGTGCTTCAAGCAGCTCTTGGGGACTTTTGGGCTCCGGACTGGGGCCACAGAAGATTCTTTCTCTGTTCCCTCAGCACTGGGTACTTCCAGTGTCAGCTCCTCCTCTTCCTGGACATCTTGGTCTGGCCTGTCTGGACTAGAGGGAATCTCCAAGGTGGTGGTGGAACCAGTCTCGGGAGGTGTCATGTCCTCCCCGGGGATGCAGGGCGGGGACTGACTCTCAACGTCTCCAGAAGCACAGGCCACTTCATCTACTGTGTCCCTAACTGGGGAGCATGTGGTTTCAAGGGACACCTCCTCCCTCTCATTTTCACTGTCAGGACAGGGCTGCAGGGAGCCTTCTGGCAGAGATGGAGACTCCGAGCAGGGACCCACAGGCTCAGAGGCCTCTGGGGTGGCCGGGCGACTGGGGGGATTGTCCCCAAGGGTGTCCTCCTCCTCAGCACTGGCACTGAGTGCCGGGGAATGCTTCAGGCGTGCTCTTCTAGCCCGGGGCCCTACGGGCAGCAGCGTGGCCACCGCTTCCACAGGCGCAGGGCCTCTCTCCAGTACCACATCCTGCTGTCCAGAACTGGGCTTCTCTTCTGCACTGCCTTGGAGTAATGGCTTCCCATCATATTCCTCCTCCTCTGGGGTACACGTCAGGTCACTCAAGGATTCAGACTGTGCTCGCTTTGAGAAATAGGGAAAACAAAGGATAGTACTGTTATGCTGAAAATGAAGAAGTCTATTACCTCCCCATTTTGTTCAAGGTTTAATATGGTTTAAATGAAGCAGTATCTCCAAAGTCAGCACAGAAGCAGACATTCACACACGGGCATCTTTTCTTAATCCCTCCTGAACGATCTATTTGGAATCTCTGCTTACAAGTTCAGCTTTCAGCAGAACAGTGGCAGGTATGCCTGCAAAATAAATGTCACCTAAGGCTTTTGTGACCAAGTCACAAAATCAGTGGCTGCTACTCTGCAGAGCAGCAAAGGGAAGGGGACCAACTCAGCCAAGCATTTGTCATGCTTTGCGCTCTCTGCTTGGTATTTCACTTACTCCTTGAGTCCAGTGGGCTTGCAGCCTGGGCCACAGTTTGTGAGAAAAAGATTACAGACATG
Organism: Scalopus aquaticus; assembly: GCA_004024925.1. Lineage (NCBI taxonomy): Eukaryota > Metazoa > Chordata > Mammalia > Eulipotyphla > Talpidae > Scalopus > Scalopus aquaticus. The sequence continues at coordinate 35,076 of PVIJ01002960.1, forward strand.
CCTCATTTTATAGCACTTTGCAAATATTTCAGTTTTTACAAACTGAAGGTTTGTGGTAGCCCTCCATCGAGCAAGTCTATTGGTATCGTTTTTCTAACAGCATGTGTTCACTTTGTGTCTCTGTCACATTAAAGTTCATGTGTGCGTGATTTTTTTTTTTTTTTACATATAATGCTACTGACTGACTACAGTATAGGGTAAACAACCTTTATATGTACTAGGAAACCAAAAATTTCAGGTGACCTGCTTTCTTGTGAGGCACTGGAAGTGACCCTGAGATCTGAGGTTTGCTTGTGTTACTCCCTGTTTGCACTTGGAGAACTAGGCCCTTGGAGCGATCCATACCTTGGTAATGGCCTAGCGAAAAGGTTGCCTTGCTGAAAAGCTGGTGCATTGTATGACGCTGTGCTGACTCAGACCTGGCCTCTCACTTCAGTGCTCTCTCCTCCCAGCTAAATTTAAAGTCTCATACTCTGGTCTGAAATGGTTTCTCCCATTCCCTAATGAGGTCGAGCAGAGTCTCCACTGCTGTAAGTGCCAGACTCTTGGCCTGAGGGCTTGGCTACTGCTCTGCCCACTCTCCACCCCCCATGTCTCTACCAGCACCCACAAGGACTATCTCAAATTCCATTTCCACAGGAAACCCTGCTTGTTCCCTGCAGCTTGGGGTTCTCCCTTCTCTCCTGGCTGACAATTATACTCTTCCTTGCAGTATTTTTCTTCTAAAAGGTCTCTAGAATTCAGATTTAGTCCAACTTCCTCCTTACAGTACACAAAGACAGTTCCTCTCTTAGAAAGGATATCAAGGTGCACGTGAATCATTCAAAAGCAATGTGAAACTGATCAAGTTTGATGCTGATTTTTAAAAACAGTTTATGACATTAGATCCGGAGAGTTACCAAGCTGTTGCAGTTCTCTCCTTCTCCCCAGTTTTAGGGAATGTGACACTCAAGGGAGTTTTCACAAAAGGTTTTTGTTGCTGCTATCACTGTTCTAACATTTTCCAGGTGGCATTTGCTTGCTAACAGAACACGGGATAACTGGGATGTTTTTGACAATAACAAAGCTAACTCCTGCCAAATACACAATCCCATCCCTTTGGATGTAAAAATATGTGCGAAGAAATCAATGAAGAATTTTCAAAAGCTGTAGGTTCTTGACTTAGCTACCTTTTGGCCTTTTGCTACTACAGGAAGTCATTGATGTTGAAACCCCTTCACGATGTGACTCACATTTTAAAGCTACTGGAACCTGCACTAAAGTCATGAGGAAGCTGAAAAGCAGAGAGTCGCAAAGAGAGTCATTGGCAGGACAGACTCATCTGAAAGTGTTTTTGGTTCCTGAGAGAGGCCAGGGTGCCAGGTCCTCAGGATTGAGTAGAGGTACCTCAGGACCAAAGGCAAAGGGGGCTGCCAACACTGAAGGACAAAGGTCTCTAATTTAGGGTCCAACAATGACACTGTGACCAGTGGCCTGATAAGTCTGCCCAGCCAGGAAAAAAGGGATGTCTCCAAAAACTATGTCTTCTCCTGACCAAGAAGGGAAGAAAATTGAGGGAAGACAGGGAAACAACAGAGTTTAAATCAAGGAATGGCTGTGTTTACCCACACTGACTACATCAGATTTTCTGTTATTCTAAAAAAAGGGTTTCGAGTGCTAAGTTCCAGAGTAAAAAGAGCGGTACCGCCCTGCCTGGGGCAGTGAAGGGAGGCTCATTTCCACCTGGAGGATGAGCCATGGAGTCCCCAAGTCTTGGCCAGGCTGTGGTTGGTAACACATATCCCTGCCAGGGCAAAAGCCACCCCTGTGGGAATAAAACCCAGGCTGGGGAGCCAGAGGGAGCCGGCGTGGCCCTGCCTTGTAGCTCAGCATGAGGAAAGGAAGATCTGGAATTACTAGACCTTGTCAAATCCCCAAAGTACTGCACCTTTAACATTAAATGCACTGGACGTAAGAGCATTTGCACCAGTCCCCGGCTTGCACAAGCGCACGTCAGAATGAAGGTAACCACAGCTCACTTCTTCCTCCAGTGTTAGTCCCCTCCAAAGTCAACCTTTCTGGCATGAATTTAAAAAGCATCTTCAATGGTCCAAAGAAAACCCACCCTCCCCTCCAGGGAGTCCCTGTTAGGTTGAAAAACCCAGCCCACTGTTTCCAGCTGAAGCACCTAGTTATCTTAATCCCATCTTAAGGGAAAGAAGGAAAGAACTTTGGTGTGTGAACATCTCATTCCTAGCACTGTCATTCTCTCTGACCAGGCTAACCCCATACCTTGCATCTCAGCTCCTTCAGGGATAAAAATCCTAGACACCACCAGGTAAGGGAGAAGGCAACAACCCTCTCTGGGCCTCTAGCCCACTGGTGCCAAGAAGCCAAAGTATTCCATGAGGGAGTTGGGCTCCCACACCTAAAGGTCATGAATGCTTCCAGCTACACATGTGACGAAGGGTCTCCTTACAGGGGCATGATCCTGTACTGAGCAAATTCTTGTCCAAGGCAGATGTCCACTCCAGTGCTCAGCTTCTTCTGCATTCACTCATTCATTAGCCCTCATGTCTGTTTATTTATACATTCAAAAAAATCTTTACTGAATACCAGTTCTGTAACTAGTACTGTTTTGGGGCTGGAATGAGGTCTAAAAGAAGACTGCCACTAAACAAGTGAGTACAGACATTTACAGAGGTCACCTCTGTGTGTGGCCAGTGCTATGAGGGAAGTGTACATGGTGATAGGAAAGCGGGACTGCTCTCCACAGAATGTCAGGTAAACCTTTCTGGGAGAGCACCTCTGAGCTAAGAGCCCAGAGCCTGAGATGGAGTCAGCAGGAGAAAAGCATCTGTAGCAGGGGATACAATAGGAACCAAGGCCTGAGGTGGAAAAGGCCTGGGGGCCTCAAGAAGCCAAACTGTACTGAGTGAGAAAGAACAAGAGAAGTTTGAGAGGGGGGGCCTGGCCTTGCCAGGTGTGGGTTTTGCCTTTTCACTGGGGACAATGGGAAGGCAACAGACCCACAGCACGTGGCAGGTTCTTGATAAGAACTGTAGCATGAACAAGTGACTGTATATATGAATAAATGGAGTGTTCATGCAGGAGAGAGACACAATCTGATTTATTTGGAAAACCACTAGCAGCTCCAGTTCCCTCAGCATGTTCCTGCTGATGGTCCTTTTTGGAGAAAGAACATGATCCTGAGGGGAGCCAGGAGAAGGTGGGGAGGGGAGGGGGCCGCCAAACCTGCCCGCTCTGCCACTGAGTGTAGGAAGGAGCCCAATTACCGAAGACAGTCGCCTCATTTTACTTGACCGCTGGTTGCGGGGCTTAACCAGGAGCTTGTGCTTCGCAGCAGAGTTGTCCAAGCAGGAAGAGAATTCCGGGGGGTAATCAAAATCAGCCAGGGGTGACATGCTGCTGTCCAAGGTCCTTAGGGAGACGCAGGCATCACTCAACTGCCTGGAGAATTGCTGGTTTGGAGACAGCAGCCGGGATGAGGAAACTAAAGAGACCTTCACATGGAACAACAAACGGGCACATCAAACATTAACTTCTCGATATGAAATGGACACAGCCAACACCGTGACCCCTCTCTCCATTTATTGTGCTCAGTCTTCTGATGCTGTCTCTAGGTTTTACATGAAGAACATATTTTACATTAGACTCTCAACAAAGAGGGTTCACCATACTCCTTTAGAAAGGTAAACGGCTGGATTTTAACTGTTGGGCCGATCCCTGGAAACCTAGCACTCATTTCCAAGATCACACAGAAAACCTGCAGGTAGGCACCCTTAACAGAGTAACAATGTCTCACCCTCCCACAGCAGATAGTACAGATGCTTCAGGCAAGATCTACTTTCTCCTATGAAGGCAGATCAACCTATTTTCTCCAAGGGCAGAGGGTCAGGCTTAGTCCTATCTCTGGAAGCCAAGAGGGTGCCCGGGTGTGTGATTTCACAGCACGTGCTGAGTCCACCACCAAGAATTCCATCACTAGAGCTGTGCTTGTTCATTCTAGGGTTATGTATCTTCCTGCTTTCTCATGGATAAATTACCATCAAGTCTCAAATATTTATTCTCTAGCTTATTTCCCTTAGCACAGTATCTCCAAGGTTAATTTTTGTTGTAGCATGAGTCAGACTTTCCTCCCCCTTTTTTTAAAGATTTATTTATTTATACATGCAAGCTGGGGTGCAGGCCAGAGGTGTGGGGTAGTAAGAGGATTCACCAGAGACAGAGTGGGAAGCAGAACAGGCAGAGTCATTGAAGTTACACTGCTGAGGGGAGCAGCAGACGAGGCAGGAGAGGTCTGCTGTGCCATGTGGGAATCTCCCTGGCTGGGGATCGAACCTGTGCTGCAGTGGTTGCGGATAGCTTCATAGTGCTGAGACTTAACCCGTTGTGCCACCAGGGAGGCCCAAGATTTTCCTTCCCTTTTAAGGATGAATAATATTACACTGTGTGAGAGATCATTTGTGTGTGTGTGTGTGTGTGTGTGTGTGTGTGTGTAAAAACACCACATTTTGTTATTCATTCATCTGCTGGACACTTGGGTTGCTTTCATATTTTAGTTATTGTGTAAAGTACTGCTATGAACACATGCATACAAACTGCTTTCAATTCTGGGTATATACCCAGAAGTAGAATTTCTGGATCACAGGGTTGTTCTAGTCTTAGTTTTCTGAGGAACTGCAGTACTATTTTCCACAGCAAATGTATCATTTTACATCCTGATCAACAGACCACAAAGGTTCCAATTTCTCCTTTTTTAAAAAAATAGGATCCATCCTAATAGGTATGAAGTGGTGTACAGTTTGTATTTTAATTCAAGACCATAATTTTATGCACCTCACCATGATTTCCTATGCTGTCATAAAAAGAATCTCCTCAGGAGGAGGCAGTGACGAAGACACAGACAGCAAGCAGGCTCCAAGGGCATCGACACATCAAGTTCTGTCTCTTTTCCACACCTCTGGTGCCCTACACAGATCAGATGCACCTTGGCCTCCCCTAAACTAGAGAGCGAGCCAGAAAGATGACGCTGCTAGAGAGCCAGCTCTGACGCAGGGACGGTGCCAGCGAACTACTTCAGAGAGGAACTTATTTTCCCTGCTAACACAAAGGTCCCTTATGTTTTCTGATGTAAGCATAAAGGTTTTTCCTGTCAACCAAGAGAGGAAAATTAATAAAACAAGGAGTAAAAGGCTATAGCATAATCTATTGTAGCTCTCTTATTTTACCTGCTTAAGTTCTTATGGGAATAAAATATTTAAAAAATATTAAAAAATAAATAAACCTAAGGATGCCTGGCCAGAACTTCCTCAGTGCTGTGGCTTTGGCTTCCACTACTGTGGCTCATGACTCAGGAAATCACCTTAAGCTGGAAAGTCAACACCTTCCCCCAAGCACGCTCCTTAAAGATCACAAACAGCATAGGCACATTTCAAAAGCATACAGAATCCTTCATTTCCACCCTTGTCTAGAGAAACAGTGTATATAACATTGGTAAATTAGTTTCTTCTTCTTTTTTTTCTTTGGCTTCTTTATTATTGTCTGGGACTCAAGAAAACAGACAAGATGAGCTGCTTTGTAAATGCAGGGACTCCACCAGCTGGGATTATTACTTTGTGACCACACAGGCCTTTGATTATCACCATCCCAGTCCAAAGCCCAACAGACAAACCCATTTGGGTTGACCTATGTCTGCACTGCCTAAGCAGATGGTCCTGGGCTACAGCCCACTCTGACCCCCCACTTAACACCCTGAATTTCTGAACCAAAACCTCTACCTCCAGGCAGCCCCTGTGCCTGCCGTCATAGCTGATCTTCCTTCCAGGGAACTGAAGCCTCATGGCTCACTTATGTCAATCTCGGAGTTCTTGGGGAGCTGGAAAGACCAATATCTTCAGGAACAAGAAGAATCACAGTTCTGTATTTGATCAATAAAACAACAACATGAGGTGGGATGGGGCTTGTGGGGAAGAGGAAGAGGCAGGAAAGATGACCTGCACTTTCACCAGCAGGCTGGCAGCATCAGGAGCATTCGCCTTTGCATTGCTTTTTCCCAATTTTTCCTGAAATTTGTGCTTCTGGATGACTCTGGAAGTGGATGATTTGAAGCACAATATGCAGCGCTTTGTTGGAGGGTATGTGGCTCAAAGGGTCCTGAAGAGGCAGCCTGGGATTAGGTGGCTGTCTTCTACCTGTCTGCTGTACTTCCTGCCCCAGCTAAAAACGATGCTGCAGGCATCAAATACAGGATGGAATGAGGAACTCGGCTGACCCTGGCTAATGACAGCCATCTCCCCACCACAGGCCCGAGACAGGGGACACTGACACTATTTTTAAAAGGACCCATAGATGTGTCTGTTACACGATAATTATACCTTGGGGAGTTGTTAGTCTGAAAACTGTTCCCCTTAGTATTTTAAGGTGTTAATGGGTGCAAGTTAGCACCAAGTCCAGGATTTAGGTCAAACCTTCTTCTCTGGGCTTTCTTCTTTGCCCTCAAGGTGGAAAAGCAGGTGTGGGAAGTCCACACGCCTTAGACCCTGCTTGGAGAGCAGACAGGGCTCACCCTCAAAGCCAGCTCTGTGTAACCTCCAAACCTGTGGCTTCTTGACACTCAGTCACACAACTGATCTCCTCTGTCTTGCATTAGTGAACCTCTGGGTAGCCACAGCTGCACAAACAAGATAATATTAGGCAGATATCCTTCCTCTGCCTTTGTAGGTTGTTTCTGGATGTCCAGATTAAAGTGACTATGCCTATATCTCAGAGCCACACAGAATCTGCAAGACAATGATTCACACTGCAACCCGAGACTTCACTGCAAAGTAAAGAAATGACTGCTCCATAGACACACAGGCAGGTCTGCGGCTATAGAAAATGAACTCTGACTTTTGTTTTTTCTTATTGGTTTTCTAGAACCAACCTAGAAACACAAAGGTGTTTCCCCCTTTTAAAACTGGATGCCTGGCCTGGTCATCTACTAGGACAGGAACAACCAGCCCTACAGGCACAGAGTTGATTGTACCAGAACATGGAAAACTCCAACTCTATCCACGCCACAGAGAGGTGTGTCTACGAGGAGAAATGATCACTTATGTCCAATTACTTTGATGGGCTTAATATGGCAACTCCCTGAGCCATGCTGTTTACACATGAGAGAGCAGTCAGTTGCCCCTGTGGATTCTCATGGAGGACGGGGGTGTTTCTGGGCTCAGCCCAGGCCCTGCCGAGGTCATAAACACCTTTCCTGTTCATCAGACTTTCCTTGCTGCCCTGTTTACCAGCACCATGCCCTAACCAACTCCCCAAGCAACAAGTTCTCATGATCCAAAAGTCAAACACAGGTGCAAAAGATGTTTGTCATTCCCTTCTCCCTCCAGTCAAATGTTATGACAACAGAAAAGAGACACAAAGGTGTTTCCCTCTTTTAAAACTGGATACCTAGTCTGGTCATCTGCTCAGACAGGAAAAACCAGCTACAGGGTTGATTATATCAGACCTAGAACTAGATGAAAAATGTTACCCAAAACCCTCTCCTTAAAAGAATTCTCTGAAAATGAGAACACCCCAAGAACTGACTGTGGCCCACTCACCTGGTCTGGGACACCTGGCTACATGGAGCACTCTAAGTTCACCCCCAGAACTCTCAGGGGAAGGCACAGGACCCCCAAAGCCCCCAGCTGCCTTCTGGTGGGCATGGATGGCACCGTGGGGTGGCACAGGTCACACTTGCCTTTATGGTGGTGCCAGCACCCACGTCATGAAGCAGAGACATTTCAGGGGGGCTCCTGGGCAGCCCGTCATCCTCAGAGCTCATGCCGGCGTCATTTTCCCGCTTGGCAGGAAGGACCCCTGGAGGAGGGGGTGGCCCCATTTTCACATTACACTGTATTTTTAACTAGAATGGAATAAAGAACATTTGCTGTTTTCATTGGCGACTTTTACCAACACATATTCCTGCTCTAGTTCATTCATTCCAGAGATATTTTCAACACTCCTGTCTGGTGCAGAGGTCTGAAGAGCCTTCAGCCCTCTTGCTGTCATACTGAAAATGAGTGGTTATAACTAAGAACGAGTCAAGATCCAGTTGTAACAAACTTGGTAGTGATGTAGATGTAATTATACTTTAAAACAGCAAATTTATCAAATAAAGCAAGAAGAAATTATTTTAAAGCCTCCTGATTTATAGTTGACTACATACCAAGTCATGCTGCCAAGGAAAAGCTTACCTGCAGAGCTTTAATGCGGTCACACACATTTTCCTGGGAAAACACCCGCACAGGTCGAGCAGGGTCCTGTCCAGACTCGGGGATGAAAATGCTGTCATGTGAAAGGGCCCGGCTGCCCAGTGCACCCCTGGATTCCCTAGGACAAAAGAGGCACTGTGAAACTTGGCTCACTGCCATCTCTCACCCGGGGTACTCGGGAACAAGAAAGGGGAGGTGCATTAATGATACACCAGGCAATGAGCCCTTATTTTTAATTACCCCTAACTTCAGTATATCCCCATCCTGTCAAATACCACAGTCAACTCTTAGAAATATTGTAGAGGTAGGAATTTTCTGACCATACAGGGAGATTGTATCATTTCTGTTTATTAGTGGAAAAACCAAGGTTTGACGAGGCGTGAGATGAAGACAACAGCATGCAGAAAGAAGGGTGGGCCTGGTCTTGGCCAGCTAGTGAGGCCTTGGCTGGCTGGCAGGGCTGTTGCCTGGGGAGAGTGAAATCATTCCTTTTGCGCAGACACACAGCCCTTCAGAGCACCGGAGGTGGTGTTGGCACAGCAGGCTTGGGACCTGCCTGCCTGCCAGAGGCATCCTCACAAGGCAGTCCAAAACATAAATCTAAGGCTAGGTTTGGAATGCGAATTACAAACCTTCAAGGCCACACCCTCTTCATTACCTCACATGATCTGTGCAACCTGTCCTGTATTAAGCTTAGGACCTATCTACAGCGTCGATGGAAGCTCCTTCTATCACCATTGTCCTAACACCTTCCCAGCTCCAAGCTCAAGTCTCCAATTTGCAACTGAACCCACAGGACAGTAACAAAGTTCAAAGAGGATGTTAAAATTAGCCGTCAGATTTTCCTAACAGTGGTGGCTGCCAGAACAATAGGTGGAAGGAGATGATCGAGACCCAATGATGAAGGAAGGAAAGCCTGCCCCCACAGACACTGGACATCTTGCTTACCACAACCCCCCCACACTCTGCTCAGGCATCCGGTCCACTGAGGGGCATTTGGGACTCTTAGGTGTGGCCCTGCTCCACTGTACATCAAATTGTGTTGGCTAGTGATGCTTTTTTTTTTAGTTAAACTTCTAGTCTGCAATATGAAATGGGGAACCCATGGCTGGGAGGCTACGTTCTGACATTGCTGGGAGGGAGTCAAGCCAAGTGAAGAAGCAGACAGGCCTCCCTGCCCATGGCAGTTATTGTCACAATGATCACATGCATTCCTCCCACAGCAGGAAGCCCATGGCCACACCTTCTGTAAACCATAACCACTGCCCGAACACCTCCACTCCAGCTGAGAGAGCATGAAAAGAATGCTGCAAAGATACACTGGCAAAGACATACAGTGCCATATGCCATACGGAGCCATTTACTCTGCGTCACAGAAACAAAAGAGTGGAAACAATTCAAATGTCCCTAAGTAGGTTCCATTGTATGGTGGAGACTGGGCAGCTGATGACACGGGTAAGTAGGATCTCTTTAAACTGTATACAGGCAGCACCAGACTAAGTAAAAATTAAGAAACAAGAGAGTGCAGAATAATGTGTATGGTGTGAGGCATAAACACATCTGGACAGACGTGAATAGATGTGGGCATTTGCTTTTATTTTTAAAAATAAAATCAGAATGATAAGCAACAAATGAATAAAAAAATGGTTTCCCTTCAGGAGGACAGAGTAAGATGGGGAGATGGAGCCAAGTTACTTACATTTACAATTTTGTCTTTAAAGCCTTATAAATGCTTTATGTAGTTAAAAGATGAAATCAAACAAAAAGTGAAATAAAACAAGCTCCAAAACTAGAAAGCAGAAACAAACTTGCCTAAATTTCTATCACATTGTTGCCATAACCACACAGAAGAAAGTATGCTTTCAAGTGATTTTTAACTTGACATCTAATTGACTTTTGACTCTAAATCCATAATAGGACAAATCCTAAGAACAAAAAAAGACATATCTTATTAGTAGTAATCTGACAAAATGATAAAGATATTAAATTATACTTGTTAATTTTATTAGTAGCAATATTAATTTACTAAACAATGCAGACAACCTTTATAATATGTAATCTCTGTGTAGGAAAGGGGAGTAATGAAATTATTGTAAGTATATTATACGATGAAGAAAATAAATAATTTTGTTACTATCATTGAGAACCGAAATTTCCAGTACAAGAGAAAAATGAATTCAAATAAAGAATCAAAGAAGTAAAACTGCTGTCTTATTAAATGTAAAATGGAAATACCAGTACATTAATGATTTATTTTTCCCTTCAAAAACAAAATATATTTACTAGCTATATCTACAGGAAAGGCCTAGGATCCATAACAGCCAACAAGTAATCATCACCCCTGGCAGACAGATTGTGGTCTCTAAAAACCATTTCAAACTAAAAGGAACCAGGACCCTATGAAGAAATGGCTGGTTACTGGCCTAGGGCAGGGAATGTGGAAATTAACTGGGGATTTCTCATTCTGCAAGAAAGCAAGGAAGCTTTCAAAGACAAATGGGGCTAAGTTGAAAAAATCCAGAAGCTATTTTGAAGTGATTTCCAATAGTATAAAATGGGACATAGTGAGCATAAAAATAAGTGGGTTAAAGTAAATCAGAATCCATGCCTTCACAACTATATTCAGGGGAAAAGAAAAAACAAAATTCATTGGTCAGTGTTGGAAACTGCTAGGGTTCCAGATTAGTAGACTGAAGGAGGATCAATACAAGGAGATCCAAGCACGATCCTGCCTTTCCCATACGAACTAATTTCAGACCAACTAAAATGTTGATGAAGGGAAGTTCTTCATAGAAGGACCCCAGCTAACACATGCAAAATGAATGGTAGATTAGAAAAACCACCATTTTTCAATGAAATAATGAATCTAGGCAATATCATTTGTGGATGTAAATCCCCCTAAACCCACTGCTCAGTCTTAGTAGTACTAGAAATGAGACAACCAGAAAGTCTATGCATTACGATATGATGTGACTGTAAGTACCCTACCTCATCCTGAAACTAAATTTAATTAAATTTCTAGATTCATCCAACAATTTACAAGAAATTCAGAGGATAAAGGAATGAGTTCAAGCATATGAAGGGAAACAAGTCTAAAATGTGGGATATTCTTCAGGAGAAATGACTCTGTTCTCCATCAGATCAACCACATGAAACAAGGAGGGAAAGGAGAGAGCAAATTGCTACAGTAAGAAACTTAAGCATAACCACACAAACACAATAAATGGGTGTCAACTTTTTAAACCCACAAGTTCCCATATTGCTGGCCAGTATTACTGTTTTGGCAAGTAGAACTCTTTTGTTCATGGTAATGCCTGAAAAACTGTAAATAGACTGGAAGACACAGAAACTCTGGAAGAAGCTAAAGAGTGTTTTCAAGATCTTATCTCTTATATGATCAATTAATTTACAATAAAGGAGTCAAGACTATACAATGGGGAAAAAATAGTCTCTTCAAAAACAGTGTGGGGAAAACTGGACAGCCACGTGTGAAAGAATGATTCTGGACAATGATTATCATACACGAAAATCAAAATGGATTAAAGTTTTGAATATAAGAAACTCCTAGAAGAATACCTTATCCCTGTGTCTAATAAATTCCTGACATCGGTCTTGGCAATTAGTTTTTTAAATTACTAGTGCAAAAATAAACAAATACTACTACATCAAATTAAAAATCTTCTGCACAACAAAGGAAACCATCAAAGAATGAAAAGGCAACCACAGAATGGGAAAAAATAACTGCAAATCATTATCTAATAAGGCGTTCATATCCAAAATAGAAAATTCATATAACTCAAAGGTTTAAAAAAAAGAAAAAAAAAGGAATACTTGGTATAATTACACTTGATTGAAAATGGGCAGAGGATCTGAAAGACATTTTTCCAAACAAGACATCCAAATAGCCAATAGATACATGAAAAGGTGCTTGCCATGAAAACCATAATAAGGTATCACCTAATACCTATTAGCACAGTTCTTATCAAAAAAGTTAAGAGGTAACAAGTACAGGTAAGAATGCAGACAAAAGGAAACCCATCTGAACTGTGATGGGTGGGTAAATTGATGTAGTCACTGTGGAGAAGAGTATGAAGATTCCTGAAAACATTCTAAATAAAATTACCATATGAATCAGCAATGCCATTTCTGGGCATAAATTGAAAGGTAACGAAAATAGGATCCCAGAGAGATAGCTGACCCTCATGTTAATGTCAGCATTATTTACAATAACCAAATATGGAAACCACCTAAATGTCCAGTAATGGATGAGAGGACAAAGATGAGATGTGTGTGTCCTGAGGACACCTACTTGGTGAAATAAGTTAGACAGAGAAAGACAAGTACTATAAATCACACTGACATGTAGGATATAAAACAAGTCAAACTCACAGAGACAAAAAGTAGAATGGTGGATCCATGGGCTGAGAGTGGGGGTAGGAGAGGGTGTTGGCCAAAGAGTATAAACTTCCAGTTAGAAGATGAGCAAATTTGATGGATTTAATGTATACTACAGTAACTATAAATAATTACATTATACTATATACTTGGAAGTAGTAGATCTTAAATGTTCTCATCACACAAAAAAATAATAATAGTTAGGTGACATTGTGGGTGTTAGTTTACATCACAGTGATAGTCATTTTGCATTATTTAAGTATATTAAATCAACATGTTGTATACCTTCAACTTTTACAAAGTTCTATGTCAATCATATTTCTATGAAGCTGGGGGAAAAACGAAAGGAAGACCTTGTCTTATTCTCTGTGTTGTTCTATAAAAAAGCGACTTGCACTTCCCAGGCCTCGTCATACCCTACCCCAAGCTTCCTTTCCTAGCATCAACCTAGCAAATTGTACCAATAATTGAGGATCAGACCCCTGCCAGGTGCTGGGAACACAAAAATGAAAAGGATACTGTCCCCCTTTTTATGGGCCTTGTTGAGAGAGAAGATGGACAAGTGGCCAGGACATTCACTCTTATTTCCCTCCTGCTGGTCTCCTATTCTGGGCATTGTCAGAGGGACCACTGTGTGTTCTCATCAAGAGATGGGTAGGTGGGGCGTGAGCATTATAATTTCCTCCAGGGAAAGACATCTAATAATAAACAAAAAAACATGTAATGTTTGCCCCCTCCATTTGGTCAAGCTACCTTTAAAATGCATGTACAATCTAGTCTCTCTGTATTTACAAGAGTCAATGTGCTTCCTGCTAGCACCAAAAAACCCAAACCACACCACACACACACACACACACACACACACACACACACACACACACACAAAAAAAACAAAAAAACCCTGAAAGGAAAACCTCAGTTACTTCCTCTTCAGTCGTTTGGTGCCACCAAGTGTTCAGTGTAATTTCTACTTCTTTAAAAACAGGCAACGTGCTGATGAGGGAGGGAGGGACAGGTCCTATCACTGGAAGTTTGAAACCTATAACCCCAGCTCCACATGGTCTGTTTCCCTATCCTGAGGGTCATTATGCCTTCTAAAGAGTTTTATCCTCAAATTAAAGGGCTATTGTTGTTAAACATAAAAGTTGGCATGGCAACATTTTTCCTTTTATTCACAGAAGTAACTGTTTGAATAACTGAGGCAAATTACAAAAGTAAGAATTTCTCCATTAGAACTTTCCCAAATTTTCACACCTTTTGTGTCTGTTCTTTCTAATAATATTTTGGATTATTTTTTTCTAAGATCAAACAAGAAGTCTTCTCCCACACCCACTCTAGGTCTCTAATGGAAAATTTTCTCATTAGATTACTCAAAGTTCAAGTTCAGAGAGATTTTTCTTTTTTGTTTTAGTACCAAGGTCCTCAAGGATTTTTAAGTCAAATTAAATGAGGGTGATTATCCTAATCTTGCCACTGTCAGCTGTGGGACACTTGGCAAGTTCTCCAAAATTTCTCTAAAACTTGGTTTGCTCATCTCCAAAATAGTGTATCATATCTCCTCCTTCAGTTTTTGTAGACTTTTAATATAAATAGCACCTAGCCTACAGCAATGACCTAATAGTGTTTTTGCTCCAACTTTCTCCACCTCTATGTATGAAAAGACAGAAAATACATCTTCTGTGGAAGAACCTCCAGTGGGATTACCCGGGAGGAAAGCAGGCTCAGAAATCTGCAAGTGACCACAAGAGCCCTGGGTCTGCTGTGCCCCCTGCTCACAGGCACATGGCCTGCAGGAGGTGAAAGGCCACTTACTCCAGCTCATCCTCTGAGTCGTAGCCCAATGGCCCAGCTTCAATGGGAATGACCTCGCTCTTTGCCTGACTTTGCTTCCAGGTGCTACTTCCTGTGGACGAGGGTGACTCCTTTCTCTTCTTCTTCCCGAAGAACTTCTTAAACGTTTTGAACTTGGATTTTTTCTTTCCTATGCAGAAAGAATGGCATGAGAGTCTTTACCAAGCAAGTGTGAGATGTACACGTGAAGGAGAGAAAGGAAAGTTTCTGTCCACCACCAATTCTCCTCTAAGAAAAGCTCTGCCACACAGAAATACACAAAGAACATGGCAAGCCATTTTGCCCACCTGAAAAAAATCTTGACTTGTTTATTTTGAGCATCTTATAAAAAGGCCAAGAGATCTTTGAAGCATGATTACAGAATCAAAGAACAAGCAAATTTCCCTTCACTTGAACCAAGTTTTAATTTCTAAAATATTCATAGTCAAAGCAAAAAGCCCTGATAGGATAAAGGGCATGTGTTAATTCAAATCATTATTCAAAATAATTCTCAAGTATTTCATTCAGCATGGACGGGACACCAAGGATAACAGGGACATCTGGCTCCCAGGGCAAGAGGTGCTCCCTGGGGTGCCAAAAGCTCTGATGAGCTCAGTTTTATCAAGAAATATCAGTGCTGAGGTTGACTCTGCCATGCTTCTGGGATTGTTAGAATTTACACTTTTAAACCTTTTGTGACTTCTTCTCTGGTGTTTTCTTCATTCTCACTCACAAATTCTGTAATACCAAGAATCCCGTGATTTCACTTTAGCAGCTCAGCTAAGTTCATTCCTTTCCTCTGAATATTTGTGAGAACTAAAATAGAATGCAACATCATAGTTACATGATGCTCATGCAGCCTGAGACTTGGTGAAAATAATTCATGTGTTTTATACGTAAATCATTTGGTAAGATGAATTACTAAAAAAAGCCAAAAAGCATAATTATATTTTGCTTTTATTAATATCCGCTAGGGGAGTTTACATGATCTTGCCTCAAGGTGGAGAACTATTGGTACTTAGTATTACTCTGGTAGGATTTCATACATTACCGTAAGTGGACTAAATCCCTGCCCAAAGAGAAATCGTTCTACAGCAACATTTTCTTAACTTCTAGTAGATGTAGCCTTAATTTTATAGTCACAAAATGATTATTTTGTTAATTTATGGTTCTCAAAGAGAGTTCATTATTTGGAAAGACTCTTGAATGCTCTCTGCATTTGCCAGGTCACTATTTGCCTCTGCCTAGTTGGTTACATGAGAAGACCCTGTATTTTGATACAGGCCCTGCTTTTTGATATCTTACCCTTTCCAGCACCACCCACCCCATGAAGACATAAAAAGGAAATTTAATGTTTCCAAGATTGGTCAATGATCTCAGGGCAAAAATGGCTTCTTTGCTCACTGACCCAGGTTTTATCATTCTTCTTTCAATTCTGGTCTTATTATTTTTTTTATATTTAAAAAATTTAATGTTCTTATTTAGAATTTAAAAATTTATTTTATTTTATTTTTAAAGATTTATTTATTTATGCATACAAGCTGGGGTACAGGCCAGAGGCGTGGGACGGCGAGAGGGTGCACGAGAGACAGAGCGGGGAGCAGAACAGGCAGATCGACTGAAATACACAACTGAGGGGAGCAGTGGGCAAGGCAGGAGAGGTCTGCCACACCATGTGGGAATCTCCCCTCCTGGGTGTCGAACTCATGTCACCGCTGCCGATGAACAACATTGAATCAATCACATAATTGGGTAAATCTTGGAATGTGTTATGAAATGATGATTCATGGGTCTGAAGAATAAAAGTCAGAAAAAAGAGCGCTCAAAGGTTCTCTCAATACTATTTCTCCTGAATGATCAGGCTCTCCTATATTTTTCCCAGCTTCCTACTGATACCTCTGGATGTTCTCAGATGATAAATGATTCTATTGAACCCCCTCTTCCTTCGTTTTCAAGTCAGCCAAGCAAGGAGACATATTTACCTCCAGGAATGAGGTAAATGACTTGAACTTCCACCCTCACCCCCACGTTTGTTAGAGAAGAAAAGGAGCACTGTCCTATCGAAAGGTGGCCTTACCTAACTTGGATGTAGCCTCCACATTGTAAGAGTCTGGAGATTACTAAGCATGCTGTGCACCCTCAGTCTCCACAAGTCTCCACAAGTCTTCTAAAGGCCTGGCTCCATTAGTCCCTCTGCCCCAAGCCCAATGAGTGTTTGTCCCAGAGCAGGGAAAGCAAGGGTCTTACCTGTGCTGTCTTCTCCAAGGCCTTCTGCGGCCTCCCGAAGCTTAATGTCCATCACTCTTGTGGAAATCATGGCCAACTCACTAAAATCAGATGGAAGTTCATATTAAAAAATTATGTCTAGCAGAAGTTGACAGTGAATGAAATGATGGTGAATCCTTTTTGCCCTTGACCTTGCCTGTACACACCCAGCAAAGACACATTCCAGGACAGAGTACAGGCCAGTAAAAGCCAAAAACGTGTCTAATGTTTAAGATAATTACCTACATAGGCCTTTATCTAGTTGCTGACAGAACAACTGAATGGAAAACAGAAACCTGCAGCAAGTACTTCACCAAATTACACAATGCATTATTGGCCCCTTTCATTAAAAAAACATTTTTCAGAAATTATGTTTTTCTTCTGCTCACTGTAGAAAGCTTGGAAGACATAGAAAATGAAAATCATCCATAATCCCTCCAAACAAGGATAACCACAGTTGATATTTTAATGTATTTCCTCCCAGTGTTTCTTTCCTATGCAGTGTACATGCACGGGCGCGCACACACACACACACACACACACACACACACACACACACACACCCCCATTAAGAAGACTGACTTTCTGATTGTCTTACTTATATACCAAACCACGAAAGTTCTTTAGGCGTATTTACTCAAATAGATATGTAATATTTTGAAAGAAAGTTATACCATCATTCATTTACATTGAGTTTCTTTACTGTAGTTTTTATTGTGAAAAATTTGAAGCAAAGGAAAACAGAGGACATTTGCTTTAGCTATTCCAAAGCAAATAAATCTAGATATTATCTTTTCACCCATCTGCACTTGGCTTCTTCCTAAATTAACAATCTTTGGCTCTTCAAAAATGAAATGAAATAGGTAATTACTGATAAATAACCCTGTTATGAAATAGTGAGCTAATTGTATCCCAGCCTTCCAAAACTGATTTTTATTTTTTTATTATGTATGTGTGTGTGCAGTAACATACATATATTATTAAACTAATTAAAAGAAAAATTGTTTCTTTTATTTAGGATAGAAGCAATTATGTGTGACACTGTAGCTGTGTTTATTTTTTAATTAATTTATTTTTAAAAATTTAATGTAGCACTTTTTAATTGTTGTTAATTTTTGGACAATATACTATTCCCCCTCTCACGTGTGGTCACCCTAGTTCTCCCATCACCAAAGCTCCCACAGTTCATCACCATATTCCCTATGCTCTTTGCCAACTTCCCCCTTCCCCCCGCCAGCTTCTCTCTTGGATGCCTCATATCTATGGTCAGACCAAAGATGATGTAATTAAATTGAAAATAAACAGAAGAAAGTACATCATATATATTAGAGCAAAAATTAAATGAAATAGAAAAAGGGAAAACATTTGAAAGTCAGCAAGACACAAGGCTGAGTCTTTAAAAAGATCAACAAAATGTAAAAGTCCAGAATTGTGATGATAACATTTTTCCTCTATTTTGTCGATTGCTTTGGCTATTCAGCATTTTTTGGTGTTCTTATATGAATTTCAGTAATGTTTGTTCTATATCTTTGAAGAATGTCATTGGAACTTTGATAGGGCATTGAATCTGTATAATGTTTTGAGTAAAATGGCCATTTTAACAATGTTAATTCTTCCAATCCATAAGCAAGGAATATCTTTCCATTTCTTTGTGTCTTCTATTTCTTTTAGCAATGTCTCATAGTTTTCATAATATAGGACCTTTACCTCCTTTATTAAGTTTACTCCTAGGTATTTAATTCTTTTCGATGCAACCGCAAATGGGACTGTTTTCTTTATTTCTTCTTCTTCTAGCACACTGTTGGCATATAGGAAGGCAACTGATTTTTTTTTTTTAAGATTTATTTATAAATAGAAGCTGGGGTACAGGCCAGAGGCGTGGGGCGGCGAGAGGGCCCACCAGAGACAGAGTGGGGAGAAGAACAGGCAGATCAGAAATACACTGCTGAGGGGAGCAGCGGGCGAGGCAGGAGAGGTCTGCGCACCATGTGGGAATCTCCCCAGCTGGGCGTCGAACTCGCATTGCGCAGTGCCGACAGCTCCACAGCGCAGCACTCTACCGCTGCGCCACCAGGGAGGCCCAGCAACTGATTTTTTGTATATTGATTTTGTACAAAGGTTTTTTTTTTTTAATATTTATTTATTTATACATACAAGCTGGGGTACAGGCCAGAGGCGTGGGGCGGTGAGAGGGTTCATCAGAGACAGAGCGGGGAGCAGAACAGGCAAATCAGAAATACACTGCTGAGGGGAGCAGTGGGCGAGGCAGGAGAGCTCTGCCGCACCATGTGGGATTCTCCCCTGCTGGGTGTCGAACTCGCATCACAAGCTGTCGACAGCTCCACAGCGCAGTGCTCAACCGCTGCGCCACCAGGGAGGCCCTGTATATTGATTTTGTAACCCGCCACTTTGCTGAACTGACTTACTGTTTCAATTAGTTTCTTAGTGGAGTCTTTAGGGTTTTCTATGTATATTATCATGTCATCTGCGAATAATGATACCTTTACTTCATTTTTCTTGGATGTAAGATCTGAAACCACAATATACATAGAAAAATATATAGGCAAAGCACTTCAAAACACAGGCTTCAGAGATGTCTTTGTGGATTTGTCTCCAACCCAGAAAGGAAAACAAAAAAGAATATAAACAAATGGGACTACATCAAACTAAAAAGCTTCTGCATAGTAAAATAAACTGTCACTAAAGCAAAAAGACACCCTAGTGAATGGGAGAAAATATTTGCACACCATCTATCTGACCAGGGCCTTATATGCAAGATCTACAAAGAACTCATATCATCAATAAAAAGAAAATGAATCCACTTTTTAAAATGGGCAGAAGAGCTAAGTAGGCAAGAAGACAACACACGAAGACATACAGAAGGCCACCAGGCATATTTAAAAAATGCTCATCATCACTTATTGTTAGGGAAATGCAAATCAAAACCACAATGTGATACCACCTCACAATTATGAGACTGGCCCATGACAAAATGACAGAAACAAGTATTTGCAAAGATATCAAGAAAAAGGAACACTCTTACACTATTAGTGTAAGGGAATGTAGACTGGCTCAGCCTCTATGGAAAATAGTATGGAGGTATCTCAAAATATTAATAATGGATCTACCATATAACCCAGCAATTCACGCAAGGTGCCTAACCAAAGGATACAAAAGCACTAATCTGAAGGGGATTATCACTCCTGTGTTCACTGTAGTCCCATATACAACAGCCGAGCTGTGGAAACAACCTAAGTGTCCAAAAACAAATGAGTAGATTAGGAAGACATTGTTTATATACACAGTGAAATACTATGCAGCTACCAATAAAGATAAACCCTTGCTATCTGCAGCAACACAGTTGGAACCACAGGAGATTATGCTAAGCAAAATATAACAGATGGAGAAAGACAAATACCAGATAGTGTCACTTGTATGTGGAATATAGAGAAACCAAACAAAGGGTCAGATAAAACCAAACCAATAACAAACCCTGGAAATCTGACCACAGAACTGAGGCTACTGGAGGGGAGAGAATAAAGTGGGGAGGGAACACAATGGACTATGATGGAGGACTATGGGTGTTTTGGTGGGGGATGTGGTATGGTAATAATACCTGAATGGGGAAATCCTATACCTCTAAACCAAAAACAGTGCTGTAAACCAATGTTACCTCAAAGGGAAAAAAAAATCAACAAAATTGATAGAACTTGTCCACACATGGCCGCCATCGCCCAGCTGAGCCCCCAGGCTTGCACCGGAAAGCTATTCTCCGGCGTGATAGGGGAAGGAATCGCCCCCGCGCACGAGCTTGACCCAACACCTGGTGAGTCCGGGAAGGCACCAAGCCACCGAAGAAAGTTACACCCCCCGGGCGCGTGCTCCAGGGGTTCCCAGAGACCGAGGGGAGCCCGGATTGAGCGACCGCCTCCACACATGGCCGCCATCGCCCGGCTGAGCCCCAAGGCTTGCTTGGGGAAGCGAACTCTCGGGCGCGCCAGGGGAAGGAGTCCTCCCCGCATGCGCTCTCCGTACCATACCGGGTGAGCCCCCGGACCGCGCGAAGCCACCCAGAGAAAGTTACAACCCCGGGCGCGTGCTCCAGGGGTTCTCAGAGACCAAGGGGAGCCTGGATTGAGCAACCGCCTCCACACACGGCCACCATCGCATGGCTGAGCCCCCAGGCTTGCAAGGGGAAGTGAACTCTCGGGTGCACCGGGGGAAGGAATCGTCCCTGCACGCGTGTGCTCCACCCAATACCTGGTGAGTCCCGGGAAGGCGCCAAGCCACCCAGAGAAAGTTACACCCCCGGGCGCGTGCTCCAGGGGTTCCCAGAGACCAAAGGGAGCCTGGATTGAGAGACCGTCTCCACACACGGACTTGATCGCACGGCTGAGCCCCCAGGCTTGCAAGGGGAAGCAAACTCTCAGGCGTGCTAAGGGAAGGAACTGTACCCGTGCGCATGCTCCGCCCCATACCAGGTAGTCCCCGGATGGCAGCCAAGCCACCCTGAGAAAGTTACACCCCTGGGTGCATGTTCCAGGGCTTCCCAGAAACCGAGGGGAGCCCCGCTTTATAGACCACCTCCACACACTACCGCCATCGCCAGCTGAAACCCCAGGTCAGCTGGGGAAGCAAACTCTCGGACTCAAGGAACTGCCAGCACTCCATTTGTACCAGGTGAACTCCTGGACAGGAGATTAGCTTCCAAGAACAAATTACACCCTCAGGCAACTACGCAGGGGTCTCAAGGGAGTGAGGGGAGCCCAGATTGATGACCACCCCCACTCCGCTGCCGCCACCCCAGACTAGGCCCCCAGGCCTCTCTCAGGAAGCAGACTCCTGAGCATCCTAGGGGAAAGGTACAACATACATCACCCAATCCAACGGAGAGAAAGCGAGTGCCAATCCAAGAAGATAGCCTTCACAGAGCAAGTTAAGCCCCTGGCCTCGGGTTTTTGGACCTGATCCTAGCATTCACTGGAGTAGGCCTCATGCCTACGCCACCACCTCCATCACCACTGCCAATACTGGCTCAGAGCTGTAGCACTCACGGGTGCATTAGGGGAAAATACTATTTTTGCCCACTGAAACTGAAAAAGTGAGCCCCGGTTGGATAGGATAGCCTGCAGGAAGCTACTACAGACTGGCCACAGCCCTCAGTGCTAGGGTTGTCTGAACTGAGTAGAGCTAGCACTGAGAACAGCAACCATCACGATCCCTGGTAAAGCACAGCCTCTACACCACTGTTGGAGCTGGGGACCACACAAATACCTTCTGGACCTTTGGAGCGAAAACAGAGGAAGAGGAGCTCTACAGACAACATACCCACAGCATCACTACCCAGTGGTGGTTTGGCCTAGCAGGACTGGAATTAATCAGACCATCAGCCCTCCAAATCCAGGAAGGAGTACACCAAAAAGATGCCTGCCAGTACCAGTACCACAATTTCCCAACAATTACAACAAATCAGAAGACAAACAGGGAGAAAGAGAAATACAAATAACCAAGCAAGCCCTCAGGGGAAGGACACGCCGCAAAAAGAAAATCAAGCATCAGAACTCAGCAATAATGACATGCACGAGCTCTGCCTCTCAGATAGAGAATTCAAAATCATGATACTCAAGGAAAAAAATGAAATGAAAAAAAAATAATTAACGATCTGAAGAATGAAATCTAGACCCTAAAGAAAGAGAAAAATAGTCTAATAGAAGAACTAAAGAACACTGGGAAAAGCAATGAAAACAGGATCGATCATATGGAAGACCGTATCAGCAAACTTGAAGACTCAGAAAATAAAGGAATCAAAAAGGAAAAGGAAGTAGAAGCATGAAGAGAAAAAAATGAAAAAACAATTCGAGAACTATCTGACACCATGAAGAAAGGAAACTTAAGAGTCATAGGAATCCCAGAAGGAGAGGAGAGGGTTCAAGGAGCAGAGAAAATATTTAAGGAGGTGATAGAAGACAACTTTCCAAGTACGAAAATAGACATACAAGAAGCAAAAAGAACTCCAAATTACCATGATGCTAAAAGAACTACACCTAGGCATATGTTAGTAAAACTCAAACGAACACAGGATAAGGAAAAAATATTGAAGCTGACAAGAGGGAGGAAACAATTAATGTATAAAGGAAAACCAATCAGGATGACATCAGACTTCTCCAAAGAAACGATATGGCCAAGAAGAGAATGGAGGGACATATTCAACAAACTCCAAGACAATAAATGCCAACCAAGAATACTTTACCCCGCAAAGATTTCCTTCCTCTATGAAGAAAGCATAAGGACCTTCCCAGACAAACAGAGACTTCAGAAATCCGTCATGACTAAACCCCCACTCCAAAAAATACTACAAGAAGTCCTAAAACCAAAACAAACAGAGGAATGAAAAGGAAGACCAGAATAAAGCAGGAAATAAAAACACAAAAAGATAAATAGAATGGCAAATATAGATGCCAAGGTATCAATATTAACTCTAAATGTAAATGGACTAAACTCATCAATAAAAAGGCACAGAGTAGCAATATGGATCAAAAAACAGAACCCAATCTTCTGCTGTCTACAAGAAACACATTTAACTACAAAAGATAAACACAGATTGAAAGTAAAAGGCTGGGAAAAAATCCTACAAGCAAACGGATCAAAAAAGAAGGCAGGGACAGCTATACTTATATCAGATTAAATAGACTTCAAACTAAAAAATGTAAAAAGAGACAAAGATGGACACTACATCATGATAAAAGGGAAAATTCAGCAAGATGATATAACCCTAATCAACATATATTCCCCAAATGAAGGAGCACCAAAATATATAAGACAGTTACTATCATCTATGAAAACAGACATCAAAGAACATACATATATAGTAGGAGATCTCAACACCCCACTCTCACCAATGGATAGATTAACAAGATGAAAAATCAACAAGGACACTAAAGCTCTAAATAAGGACCTAGAACACATGGGCCTAACAGATATTTAGAGGGCACTACACCCCCAAACATCTGAATACACATTTTTCTCAAGTGCACACGGATCATACTCCAAGACTGACCACATACTAGGTCACAAAACAAACCTCAACAGATACACTAAGATCAAAATCATACCTACTATCATCTCAGATCATAAAGCAATCAAATTAGAAATAAACCATGAAAAGAAAAAAGGAATCCTCTCACTTCATGGAGATTGAAACCCACACTGCTGGAAGATCACTGGACAAATGAAGAGATCAAAGAATAAATTAAAAAATACCTAGAAATAAATGACAAGATGCAACATTCCAGAATGTCTGGGATGTAGCAAAAGCAGTAGTAAGAGGGAAATATATAGCAATACAGGCTCACATAAAGGAACAAGAAACAACTCAAAGAAACAATCTAATCTCCCACCTCAAAGAACTAGAAAATGAACAACAAAAAAACCCAAAAGCCAACAAAAGAAAGGAAATCATAAAAACCAAAGCAGAACTAAATGAAATGGAAATAAAAAAAAGCAATCCAGAAAATCAATGAAACCAAGAGCTGGTTCTTTGAAAAAATAAACAAAATAGACAAACCTCTAGCCAGGCTTACGAAGAAAAGACGGGAGAGAACACAAATAAATAGAATCATAAATGAAAGAGGAGAAATTACAACAGACACAGCAGAATCAAAAGAATAATTAGAAAGTACTATGAACAGCTATATGGAAACAAGTTCAACAACTTAGAGGTAATGGACAAATTCCTAAAACTATACAACCACCCAAAACTAGATAAAGAAGCTATAGAACATCTAAACAGGCCAATCACAAGAAGTGAAATCGAAACAGTAATCAAAACCCTCCCCAAAAACAAAAGCCCAGGAACAGATGGTTTCATAAACAAATTCTACCAAACGTTCAAAAATGAACTAATCCCTATCTTACACAAACTCTTTCCAAAAATTGAGAAGGAAGGAATACTACCAAACACATTCTCTGAAGCCAATATTACACTAATACCAAAACCAAACAAAGACAACAAAAGAAAAGAAAGCTACAGACCAATCTCTCTAATGAACACTGAGGCAAAAATATTCAAGAAAATATTAGCCAAAAGGATCCAACAATGCATCCAAAAGATGCCACAACCAAGTGGGATTTATCCCAGGGACACAAGGATGGTTCAACATCCGAAAATCAATCAATGTAATCCAACACATCAACATAAAGAAAAATAAAAACCAAGTGATCATATCAATAGATGCTGAGAAAGCATTTGACAAAGTGCAACATCCATTCATGATAAAGGCCCTCGAAATCCTTGGGATAGAAAGAACATACCTCAATATAATAAAAGCCATATACAACAAACCCACTGCCAATATTATCCTCAATGGTAAGAAGCTGAAAGCCTTTCCCCTAAGTTCAGGAACAAGGCAAGGATGTCCACTCTCACCATTGCGCTTCAATATAATACTGGAAGTCCTAGCCAGAGCAATAAGACAAGAGAAAGACATACAAGGAATCCAAATAGGGCAAGAAGAAATTAAATTATCACCTTTCGCAGACGATACGATAATATACATAGAGAATCCGAAAAACTCCATAGAAAAACTACTCAAAATTATAGACCAGTTCGGTAAAGTAGGAGGATACAAAATCAATACACAAAAATCCGTAGCCTTCCTATATACAAACACTCAGTCAGAAGAAGAAGCAATCAAGAGAATTACCCCCTTCAAAATTGAAACAAAAAAATAAAATACCTGGGAATAAGCCTAGCAAAAGAGGTAAAGGACTTATACAAAGAAAACTATAAGACCCTATTAAAAGAAATAGAGGAGGACATAAAAAAAATGGAAAGACATCCCACGTTCATGGATTGGAAGAATTAACATTATCAAAATGGCCATACTACCAAAAGCAATGTACAGATTCAACACTATTCCAATAAAAATCTCAATGACAGTCTTCAAAGAAATGGAACAAATACTGATGAAATTCATATGGAACCACAAAAAAACCTCGAATAGCCAAAGCTCTCCTGACTAAAAAGAAAGAAAATGGAGGGATTACACGCCCAGATTTCAAACTATACTACAAAGCCATAATAATTAAAACAGCATGGTACTGGAACCAAAACAGAAGCACAGACCAATGGAATCGAATAGAAAACCCAGAAATAAATCCACATACCTATGGACAACTAATCTTTGACAAAGGAGCAAAGAATATGCAATGGAACAAGGTTAGCTTGTTCAATAAATGGTGCTGGGAAAACTGGACATGCAAAAAAATGAAGCTAGACTACTACCTCATACCATGCACAAAAACCAACTCAAAATGGATAAAAGACATGAACGTATGACCTGAAACCATAAAATTTATAAAAGAAAATATAGGCAAAACTCTACATGATATACATCTCAGCAAAATCTTTAAAGACACATCCCAAAAAGCAAAGGAAGTCAAGGAAAAGATAAACACATAGGACCTAAAAAATAAACAGATCAACCTAAAAAGCTTCTGTACAGTAAAAGACACAATAATCAAAACAAACAGACACCCTACTAATTGGGAGAATATCTTTGCACACAACACAACTGATAAAGGACTGATAACTAAAATCTACAAGGAGCTCACACAACTCAACAGAAACAAAGCCAACAATCCAGTCAAAAAATGGGCAGAAGAGCTAAAGACACTTCCCCAAGGAAGAAAAGCAAATGGCCAGCAGCCATATGAAAAAATGTTCAACATCACTTATAATCAGGGAAATGCAAATCAAAACCACTATGAGATACCACCTCACGCCAGTGAGAATGGCGCACATTAAAAAAACAGGCAACAACAAATGCTGGCAAGGCTGTGGAGAAAAAGGAATTCTTCTACACTGCTGGTGGGAATGCAAACTGGTCCAACCACTGTGGAAAGCCGTATGGCATTTCCTCGAATTAATAAACTTGGAGCTACCATATGACCCAGCAATACCACTTTTGGGAATCTACCCAAAGGACAAAAAAACACTAATCCAAAAGGATACATGCACCGTATGTTTATTGCAGCACTATTTACAATAGCGAAGATATGGAAACAACCCAGATGCCCAAAAATAGATGGCTGGATTAAGAAGATGTGGTCCATATACACAATGGAATACTATTCAGCATTCAAAAAAGATAAACACATGCAATTTGCAGCAACATGGATGGAACTAGAAGGGATCATGCTCAGCAAAATAAGCCAAAAGGAAAAAGAAAAATATCGAATGGTCTCACTTATAACAGGAACATAGGGGAACCAAATACAAGAGTGTCAACCAGCGAGAGGGGGGAGGATTGGGGCTCAGAACAGGGGAGAGGGGAGCACAGGGGACTGTGGTGATGGTTCACGGGTGAATTAGTGGTGGGAAACCTACAGGGAATATACAGTAATGTAAAAGACACAAATAAAAAAAATTAAATTAAAAAAATAGTAGTTTCTGGAAAGGTAAACCTATATTGACAGGGAAGAGGTCAGCAATTGTCAGCAGTTATGGGTGGGAGTAGCACAGAGGAGCTTTTTGGGGGGAGGGTGACAGAATTGTTCTGCATCCCTATTATAATGGTGGTTAAGTGAATCTATTTGTGTAATTAATAAACATCACAGAATTGTATAGCCAAATTTTAAATCAATAAAAAACAAAATAAACAAAAAAAATTGATAGAACTTTAGTCCAACTGATCAACAGGGAAAAAAAGTATTATTAAAAACAGGAATTGAAAAAGTATCACTCTTTCATTTTATAAAAAATGAAAAGGATTACAGGGAATTATGAATAACTGTATGCCAAAAAATTAGATAACTTAGATGAAGTGTTGAAATTCCTAAAAAGACACAAACCACTGAATTAGTGTGAAATAGAAAAATTTGAATAGACTTACAAAAAAAAGAGGGATTAGTCATTTTGAAACTTCTCTCACAAAAAAAAAAAAAAAAACAAACCCAGGCCTATACATCTATCACTGTTGAAATCTTTTAAAAACTGGAAGAAGAATGAACAAGAAAGAAACAATCCCTTCCCAAACAGTTCCCCAAGATAAAAGAAAGGCAGTACTTTGCAACTCATTCTATGAAGTCGGTATTGCCCTGATATGCAAACCAGACAAAAATATGACAATAAAAGAAAACTACAGACGATCTCACTTATAAATATAAACACATTCTCAACACAATGCAAGCAAATCAAATCCAGCAACATATAAAAGTGGGATTTATTCTAGGTATGTACATTGGTCTAATATATGAAAAGCAACTAATGTAGAAATATTAATACACATTCAAGGGAGGCATGCAAATTGAGGATCAAAAATTCTCAACAGAATACTAGAAAAATTAACCCAGTGATATTTACAATAATATAGATCATAACCAAGTGGAATTTATCTATGAATGCAAGGTTGTTTCAACATATGAAAAGCAAAAATGCATTTATAATCTCTTGCCATATTAATAGAATGAAAAACAAAGTGATCATCTCAGTAGATGCAGAGAAAACATTTGACAAAATCCAATACCTTTTCATGATATAAATATTCAGCAAACTAGGAACGGAGGGAAACTTCCTTGACCTGATAAAGGGTATCCACAAAAAACCTAAAGTTAATGTCATACTTAGCAGTGAAAGATGAATGTTTTCTCCCTAAGATGAGGGAAAAGACAGGATATCCACTCCATATATCTAACTCAGCTTTGCACTGGAGATTCTAAAGAGGGCAATTAGGCAAGAAGAAGAAACAAAGCATTGAGATCAGAAAAGAAGAAGTGAAACTATTCCTATTTGCATATGACATAATTTTGTAAACAAAAAAGGAAACTTATATACTATCAGAAATAAAAGAAAATAATTATATTTACAATAGCATCTAAAACAATAAAATACTTAAGAATAGTTTTTATTTATATCACCAAAATGAGGTGATATACTTGTATTTAGTATACAAAATCTGTTGTATTTGTATATGTGAACAATAAGCTAAAAGAAAAATAAAAAAAAAGAAATGCAAATGGCAAACAGGCATATGAAAAAATGTTCAAGATCCCTCATAATCAGGGAAATGCAAATAAAAACCACAATGAGATACCACCTTACATCAACAAGAATGGTACATATTAAAAAAGTAGAAAACAAATGTTGGTGAGGATGTGGAGAAAAAGGAATGCTCCTATGCTGTTGGTGGGAATGCAAATTGGTCCAACCTCTATGGAAAGTATGGCGGTTTCTCAAACAACTAAAAATGCAGTTTCCATAAGACCCAGCAATTCCACTCTTAGGAATATACCCCAAGGACACAAAAACAGTAATCCAAAGGGGCACATGCACACTTATGTATATTGCAACATTATTTACAATAGCTAAAACATGTAAACAACCCAAATGCCCAAAAATTGACGACTGGATTGAGAAGATGTGGTACATGTACATGATAGAATACTACTCAGCAATCAAAAATGATAAACTAACGCACTTTACAGCAACATGGATGGAGCTAGAAGGGATCATGCTCAGCAAAATAAGCCAGAAGGAAAAAGAAAAATATCAAATGGTATCACTCATAGGAGGAATATGAGAGCCAAACGAGAAATCAGAAGAAGAAAATAGCATACAAATCAAAAACAAAAACAAAAAATAGTAGGCAACCACAAATAAAAGACATTCTGCAGGGGAGGGAGAGGAAGAGGGACTAAAATAGGGGATAAAAAAGCACAAGGGATTATGGTGATGGTTCATGGGTGAATTGGTGGTGGGAAACTTACAGGGGATACATAATAATGTAAAGGATATAAATGAAATAAAATTAAAGGGAAAAAAATACTCACAATCACATAAAAGAGGATTAAATCCCTAGTAATAAACAAAGGAAGTAAAAGACTTACATGACAATAACTAAAAGACATTATTAGAAGCAAAAGGAGACACAAAGAGATGGAAAAATATTCCGTGTTCATGGATGGGGAGAATTAATATTGTTAAAATAACCATCTTATCTAAAGCAATAATAGATTCGATGCAATCCATATCAAAATTCCAACAGTATTTTTAAGGAAATAGATTAAATATTGCAAAAATTTACATGGAGCAGAAAAGATCCCAAATAGCTAAAGCAATTTTGAGAAAAAAGAAGACTGGAGGTGTCGTATTACTTGACTTTAAACTATATTATAAAGAAACAGTAATTCAAGCAGCATAGTATTGAACACAAGTGTCAATGGAATTCAAGAACTGAGAACTCAGAAATACATCCATACATCTATCAACAATTAATCTATACAAAGAAGCCATGATACATACAATGCATGACAAAGGAGCCATTCCAAATACAATGTGGAAAGAAAAATCTCTTCAACAAATGGTGTTGGGAATATGCAAAAGAATGAAACTGGGCCACTCTCTAACTCCATACACAAAAATAAATTCAAAATGGATTAAAGGCTTAGATGTAAAACCAGGAACCATAAAAATACAGAAGAAAACACAGGTGATACATTTCCTGATATCAGTCCTTCAGATGTGCTTCCCAATGGCAATTAAAACAAAAGAAAAAAAATACACAAATGGGATCATGTCAAATCTAAGAGCTTCTGCAGAGCAAAAGAAAATACCATCAGAATGAAAAGACAGCTTAATAAATTAGAGAAGATACTTGTATATCATATACTGATAAAATTAAAAAGCTTCTGCACAGAGAAAGAAATTATCATTAAAAGGGAAAGACATAATCCAGAATGGGAGAAAATATTTGCACATTATGTATTTGACCACTGGTTAATACCCAAGGTACATAAGTAATTCAACAACAATAACAAAAACAATTTTTTAAAAAATGTGCAGAAGATCTGAATAGACATTTCTCTGAAGAGGACATACAGAGAGCCAATGGGCACACGAAAAAATGCTTATCATTTATTATTAGGAAAACACAAATCAAAACCACATGAGTAACAATCTCACACCTGTGAGAATGGCTTCCATCACAAAGTCTAGTAACAATAAGTGTTAGTGAGGGTCTGGAGAAAAAGGAACCCTACTACACTGTTGGTGGGAATGTGAATTGGTGCGACCATTTTGGAAAACAGTTTGGCACTAAAAAATAAAAATAGAACTACTGTTATTCTGCAATATCATTTCCTCATATCTATCTGAAGAACATGAAATAATTAACTAAAAGACTTTTATGCACCCTTCAGTTTTCTGCAGTAATACTCTCAATAGTAAAGATATGGAAACAATCTAAATGTCCTTTGGTAGACGGTTATATAAAGAAGATCTGATATATATACAATAGAATATTATTTAGCCTGATATTACTAAGTGGTTAAAGATTAAATGTTGCCATTTGCTACAAAATGTAAGAAATTCAAGGAGATTATGTTAAACGAAATAAGTCAGAAAGAGAAAGACAAATATTGGATGATTTCACCTATATATGTGAAATATAAAGAGACAAAGTAGATGAATGAACAAAACAAAAGTAAACTTGTGGACTCTGACAACAGAACCAAGGTTACCATAAAGGAAGAGAGTGGATGGTTGTATTTTGGTTTTTTTTTTTAAAAAAAAAGATTGTGTGGTAGTGGCATTTAGACAGGCACAGGTCAACAAAATATAGAGTTCAGAAATAAATCCATATATTTATGATCAATTGATTTTCAACAAGTGTGCCAAGACAATTCAGCAAGGGGAAGATTAGTCTTTTCAACAAGTGGTGCTGGAATAACTGCACATTTACACACAAAATGTAAGTTTTACTGCACACTATGCATGAAAATTACCTCCAAGCAGATCACAGATGTAAATATTAAAACTATAAAATTCTTAGAAGAAAACATAGGAATAAGTCTGTGATCATGGGTTAGGAAATGATTACTCAGATGTGAGAAGAAAAGAGAAGACAGGAAAGCTGGAATTCATCAAAATTGTAACTTTATTTCAACCTCTATCAAGAAAGCGTAAAGACAATTCACAGAGCAGTATCTGCAAATGTAAATACAACAAGGGATTTGTGCACAGAACATATAAAGAATTCTTAGAACTCATTAAAGCATATCCATTTGAAATGGATGTTAACTAGACTTACCGTGTTGATCATCCAGCAATATATACTAATACCAAATAATTACATAGTATACCTGAAACTTTTAAAATAAAATTTTATATGTTTCAACTGAATCACCCCTGAGTATCAGTTTTAAGAAAAAAGTTTTAAAAAGAGATTATTCAAACTGAGGATTCAAAGCAGTGGAGACACCAGATTTCTCAAGTACTGGTCCTGCCCTTATATATGGTTTGTGCAGGTGGGCTCCATGCACAGGAGACACATAAATTCTGATATAGTAGAAATAAAGGAGACATCTGGCTACATTCCAGTTAATGTAAAAAGAAGGAAAATTATATATGGTATCAAAAGTGATCTCCTATTCTGCAGAGTCAGACTTGCTCTGCTTGTGGGAACAGTTCAAGAACCAAATCTTACAAAGCTGCTTCTATCTAGAGTGTGCTTTTGCAGAAGTGGAAGCTGGGCTGTGCAATTTACTTCTATTTTCTTCCCCCAGCAACTCACAACATGACAAGGGATGTGGTGGCCTTGGTGTGTTGATTTGGTTGCATGGCACTTCATAGCAAAACAGTTACTACTACTACTATTTTTTTTTTCCTTTTTGCTGACTTCAAGACTCTGCAGCTGCCAGCTCATTGGTTTCCCAGAGCAGACACATCACTATCAAGCAGTAGGATTTTACTTTCAGTTCATAAATGTTAATTACACTTCAATAAAAATATTAAGAAATTGAACAGATACTTGTGCAAGAAGGCAAATGAATGGTCAGTAAGCATGTAAAAAGACAGCTGGCATCATTAGCGTCTAGGAAATTGTAATTCTAAACTATAGAGAATTACTACTTCATACTCACTAGGGCAGTGGTAATAAAAGATTAGACAAGGACACGAAGAGATTTGCAAGGATATTAAGAAACTGGAGTCCTCATTCATTGCTGATGGAAATGTAAAATGTTACAGCCACTTTGGAAAGCAATTCATTAAAATGTTAAACCCCAACACTGGGGATTTGTGCTGTTATTGCTGCTTATAATCACAGAGTTGCAGACAGAATAGTGGACAGCCACTGTTACTGTATTTTCCTATCCCCATTGTCCCTCCCTTCCTAACATCTGACTTCCAGGAGATTTAAAAGGCTGGTGCATCATTTCTCCCCCTTCATTTTTCTTTTTTCCCCTTTTGGAAGCCAGGCATTAAGAGCTAGGACATTCAAAAGCAACTGCATATATGGGAGAAATTATAAAGTCACAGCACATGTCAGGGAGAGGCATGGGTTCAGACAAGACCTGGGAAGACCTTACACTTTAGGTTGAGCCTCAGTAAAGGACAACCCACAATAAATGAAAAGATAAAAACAAAAAACAACAAACCCTGGAGGAAAAGTGGAATCTAGATTCCAGAGTTTCCAGAGTTATAATATTAAGTGTATTAGACTTAAATGTCTTGTTTCCAACAAAAAAATCAATAAGGTATATAAAGAAACAGGAAAGAGAAAAGAAAAAAATATATAGAAACCATCTCTAAAAAAGATGTAGTGGTGGATTTACTAGACAAAGACTTTGAAACAACTGCCTTAAAGATACTCAAAGAACTAAAGGAAATATGGAAAAGTGAAGAAAACAATGTATGGACAAAAAAGAAAATATCAATAAAGAGATTAAAAATATAAAAATAAACAAGACAATGCTGCAGCTGAAAAGTATAATACTGAAATGCTGCATGAAAGATTACTGTAGGAATTCAAAGCTAGATTTCAGCAGGCAGAAGAAAGAATCAGAAAACTTGAAGATATAACAATGGGAATTGAGTCTGAGGAACTGAAAGAAAAAGGATTGAAGTGAAGTGAGCATAAAAGGATATCAAGCACACAGACATATGTATTGTGGGTATCCTAGAAGGAGAAAAGAGAAAAAGGAGCAGAAAGAATATCTGAATAAATAATGTACAAAAACTTCCCAAATTTGATGAAAGACAGTAATATAAACTTCTAAGGACTTCAATAACCTCCACATAGGGTGAACTCAAACAAAACCACATTAAAATCAAACAAGTACTCATTTCAATCAAACTGTTGAATGCCTAAAACAGAAAATCTTGATAGCAATAAGAGATAAGCAAATCTCACATACAAGGGATCCACAATAAGATTATCAGCAAATAACTTATTAGCAACTGTGGAGGGCAGAGGCAGTGGGCTGATAATTTCAAGGTGTTAAAAGGGGAGGGAGGATGTCAACCAAGAACTCTGTCTGTGGCAAAACTGTCTTTTAAAAGTAAGAGAGAGTGTCTCTCTCTCCTATTTGGTTTCCCTATAGTCCTGTTATAAGTGAAACCATTCGATATTTTTCTCTTTCTTTCTGGCTTATTTCGCTGAGTATGATCCCCTCTAATTCCATCCATGTCGCTGCAAATTGCATGTGTTTATCTTCCTTGAATGCTGAATAGTATTCCATTGTGTATATGTACCACATCTTCTTGATCCAATCATCTGTTTTTGGACACCTGGGTTGCTTCCATACCTTTGCTATTGTGAACAGTGCCGCAATGAACATATGGGTGCATGTATCCTTTCGGATTTAGTGTATTTGTGTCCTTTGGGTAGATTCCCAAAAGTGGTATTGCTGGGTTGTATGGAAGCTCCATTTTTAGCAGTTTGAGGAACTGCCATACAGCTTTCTGTAGAGGTTCGACCAGTTCACATTCCCACCAGCACAGTGGGGGTGGTGGGGGAGGGGAGGGTAAGGGCACTAATGGAGTAGAAAAGGACACAAGGGACCACAGAGATGGATCATGGGTGATTTGGTGGTGGGTTACCCAAGAGGAATACAAAATGTAAAAGATATAAATAACAATAAAAAATATATATATTTTTTTTTAAAAAAGTAACAGAGAAATTGAGACTGTCAGATAACCAGAAATTGAGGGAGCTCATTACCATTAGGTTTACCCTGCAAGAAATGTTCAAGGGAGTCCTGCAGGTTGAAATGAAAGCACTATAGAGAATAACATGAATTCAAATGAAGAAATAAAGATCTCAGTAAAGGTTACTATGTGGGCAATTATAGAGCTAGAATCATTCCATCAACAATTTCTAAGTTTCACTTTTGTCTTCTACACGATTTAAAAGACTATACTATTTTTTCAAAAGCAATCAACAGTCTAAAAGCTAGTATTAATGTAACTTTGTAACTCAACATTTCACTCTCTACATAATTTACAAGGCTAACGTATTTTTAAAAATTATTTATGTTTTCAGACACACCTATGAAGGTGTTATTTTGTGACATCAACTAAAAAAATTGAAGGAAAAGATGTAAAGGAGCAGGGCTTTTGTGTTGCTGAAGTTAAGGTGGTGTAGACCCAAATTAGAGTGTTACAACTTTAGGGTGTTAAATGCAACCTCCATAGTACCCATCAAGAAAATATTTATATACACAACAAGAAAGGAGAAAAGAGGGCAAACATTTCACTATCAAAAAAACTAACACAAAAGAAGACAACAGTAATGCAGGAAGTAAGGGACAAAAAAGCTAGAAGGCAGAGACAAACAAAGTAGCTTATCAAACTTAAAAAGGAAGGAAATTCTGAAATGTGAACCTTGAGGACATTACGCTAAGTGGAACAAGTCAGTCCTAAAACGATGAATGTTGTATGATTCCACTACTGAGGGTAGTCAAAATTATGTAGAGACAAAATAAAGAATGTCAGGGACCAGGGGAATATAAAATGTTTATAGATACAGAGTTGCTGTTTCAGAAGTGAAATGAGTTCTGAAGATGGATGGGGTCATGGCTGCACAACAACATGAATACACTAAATACCACTGTATTATACACCTAAAAAAAATTCAGATGGGAAATTTCAGGTTATCTATTTTTTATAAAATAAAAAATGAACAAAGTGCACACAAAGTGTATACCACTGTTCACTGCAGTAGTATTTATAATCCAGAAATGGAGATAACCCAAATATTTGCCAATGATGAACACATAAAAAACCTGGTATAGACAAAGGAATACTATTCAGTCATAAAAAGAGATAAAGTACTGATACACTCTATACCACTGACGAAGCTTGAGCACACTATACTAGGTGAAAGAAACCAGACACAGAAGACCACATACTGTATGATCCAAGTATATGGAATATCCAAAAGATGCAAATTCACAGAGACAGAGGTAGATTAGCATTTACCTAGGACTGGATAGTATAAGAGGAAGAGGTGGAATGGGAAGTAAGTGCTAATGGGTACAAGATTTCCTTTTGGGGGGATGAATATGTTCTAAAATTAAATTATGTTCACAGTCATGCAACTCTGTAAATGTCCTGAAACCCACTGAGCATACACTTTAAACAGGTGAACTTCTTGCTATGTAAATTATATGGTGATAAAGCTTCTAAGCAAAAGTGTTTCCAGGAAAAAAGTGGTGAAATACAGACATGTTCAGAGAAGAAGAAAAAAAATGTGTCCCTGGTAATCCTTCACTAAAACAAACACTAACCTCAGATGGAAACTTGGAGATATGGGTCAGAATGGAAAGCCATATACCTGAGGGTAAATTTAAACATGGAAACTATTTCTGGGGATAAATCTAAATATGGGCAAGACAAGTAGGTGGTCTGCATTTGAACCAGAGGCTGTGTGCATAACCAGCATAAACATGTGCCCTCAGTCTGCTCCCCCTGTCCCCACAGCACCCCATTTCCTTGCAGTCCAGGTCTTTGTCAATGTTCTTCTGTAACCTCACGCTCCACTTCTTCTTAACTCCTACTTGTTCCCTCAGCTACCAGCTCCAATGCCAACTCCCAGAGAAGACTTCCCTGTTCCTTCAGGATGAGGCTGGACCTCCTGCCATGCACTGTGAGAATCCGTGCACCACTGTTCACAGCACTTGCCAGTTTAAATCAAATCAATGTTTGCATGATTCATTGATCCAATCTCTCTATAGATTAAAACCTTACAGTGCATACAGTACTTATATTTAATCATTTTTTCCTTTTCTTGGGGAAAAAGACAAAAATAAAACGTGACTTAACTATTGTTCTCTGGTGAGTCATGCCAGGATCTGCCTGTACCTTTTTTAGAAAAATAAGCTTCACATTACTGAGGCAAATGGAACGTGTAATGTTTGCAAAGTTCCTGTGAGAAATCTCTGTTCAAAAATTGTGCCAGCTTGCTGTTTCCTGATAGATATTATTGCCCCCAAGAGGAAATGACCTGACCAGTGCACCACTCAGGAGGCAGTGGTGTCAGACGGAACTAAACCTCAGCCAATCATCTCCCTTTAGAGGTGTCACAGCACCTGAAGCAGACACCTCGATGTGTGTGTAGGCAAAATCTCTGCTGTCCACCTTTAAGAAAGGTCAGGGGAGAGATAGGGACACACCTACTCTGACATATAGGAGGATAGTAGGCAAAAACATCTCATAAGCAAAGGGCTGAAACCACAAAAAATAAGGCATTGAGTCACAGTGCACTGAGCAGAGAAAGCAAGAAGGGAAATAAGGGAACTTACTAGATGGTCAGTGGTGAAGTTTCCTAGGTCCTGTAATTAATGCTTATTTTATAAAGAAACTAAATTTAGGCATGGCCTAAATAAGAGCATCATCCCCTATCTTGTGAAGTAGGTCAAACTTGGAGACAAACTCCATGAGGATAGGAAACATGTACCTTGATGGTACTGCCACATAGTAGGTACTCAATAAATACTGCTGAATGACTGAACCAGAGACAGTTATCATTGACACCTGCTAGATGAAAGAAGTAACTCCTAATAAGAATGTAACATCACCAAGCACCCAATCACAGTTCTCAAAGCCACCTAACACCGCAATATCATAAGGATAAACTTCCTCCAAAATCAGTAACTTAGCTAGACTATGTCACATTTCTTTAGCCTGAATATTTATCTATACCAGTTTGCTAAAATCCTGCAGAGTGAAGTCCAGTGGCCTTTGGGAGTGAAGGAATATGGATGCAGAGGTAGATGCCTTGATTTTATCCTTAGGTTTCCAGGCAGGGATAAAGAGTGTACCCAGAGAGAAGGAAGCAGGAGCCACAACTTGCTGGGCTATTTCTTTATAAGGAAACAACAGAGCTACATTTAAACAACCTCAGTTATCCGCAAGGTAAATAGCACAGTGTGTAAGCATATAAATAGTACCTTATATAAGATAAACTATACCATTTTCTGAAACTTACCTAACAGTTGGTTTTGTGGTGTTCAAAGTCCTCTTGAAAAAAGGCAAACTGATAAGTTACTTAGCTGGGAACACATGCAGCTGTCCAGCCCGTATATAACTATATAGGTATACACCCACACACAAACCTGCTTCACATATGCAGTCTCAGCCGATGCCAGAGCTCCTTTATAAAACTCAGGTCTCTGACTGCAACACGTGACAGCTTTCATAGGAGCTATCTGTTTTCACTCAGCCAGAGGTGAATATTTTTATGTGAGTTTTGAGAAATATTAATTTAGACATGTTCAGATTATTAGTGTAAAAAAAGAATCTACCAGAGATTTTCACAACATCATTTCATAAATAGGTAATAGCAGTTCAAACTCTGAAATCTCAATATAGAAATTATATTTGCAGGATTTTTAGAAAAACATAAATTTATTCTAATGTTTGGGGTTATCTTGCCAAGACACTAACTTGGAAACTTTCAATCTTGGAGTGAAAGCTGTACCTGGTGCTGCGTGCTGTATACATGCGCAGTGAAGGGGAGGCTGGCGCATGGGGCACACAGAACAGTTTTACAAGTGCTGGTTTATCTTTAACTTCATGGGGTTATTGAGGTAGCAAAGTCCCTTTTTTAAAATCATGTACAGCAAAAATAATGACACAAAGGAGGTTTTTAAGGCTTAATCTATTTAGGCTGTTACATATGTGACTGGCATTTCACAGCACAGCAGATGCAGAGCTGAGATCTGGTTTTTTTAGTAGGAAGTCATGCTCCAAAGCCTATTGATGAGAAGACATAATACCTCCCCTCTATTCTGGCCTATTCAAAATAAGCAGAATCAGTCACTGAAGCTGAATAATTATCAGCAAAAGGATTTTTATGCAATCATAACATTGACAATTTCTATGCACAAAGAAAGACCTGTGTTTACAAGGAATCTTTTAAGTTTTGGGGTAATTACCCCTATGGAACAAAAGAAGAGGTTGAGGCTGGAGACTGGGGAGGACAGTCTGCCCAAGTCCCTCAGCAACACCCATATTCCCAGGCTGTGTATTGCTGGAGATGTAACATCAGTTTCCCAAGACTGTCTACCCAGCCCAAGTTCTATACAGAGGTGACAATCCACAGAGGCTGCCATACTGGGAATTTTCCATCTTGTGTACACGACACATAATTGGTTTATTAAAACTGAACAAACGAATTTAATCCATGCCATAAGACTACAACCCTCTTTACTACTGTGACAGAATAGAATGCACTGAGGTTGAACCCTAGGAATGAGACCATCTGTGGCAGGGTGAGGTGGGTGTGTGGGGAGGTGGGGGCATAGCCTCTGTTCTGCAGGAGCCTGGCAGGTAATTTCCCACTACTGAGTAAGTAATGGAAAACATTCCTGATCTTTAGATACAATATAATTCCAGTGGTCTTTTACTTTAACCTCTGCTGCCTCTCCTCCACCCAAAGCACAGACTATGTATGTTGATCCAAGTTACAGCATGGGATATTAAGAGTGAAATGCGGGGCCTCCCTGGTGGCACAGCAGTTAAGCGCTGCACTGTGGAGCTGCTGTTGACAGCGACGTGAGTTCAATGCCCGGCCCGGGAGATTCCCACATGGCGCAGCAGACCTCTCCTACCTCTCCCGTTGCTCCCCTCAGCAGTGTATTTCACGCAATCTGCCTGTTCTGCTCCCCAATCTGTCTCTGATGAACCCTCTCGCTGCCCTACGCCTCTGGCTTGTACCCCAGCTTGTATGCATAAATAAAAAATAAATCTTTTTTAAAAAAAGAGTGAAATGCTATTTTCCTAATCTTCTCCCCTCTCTTCCCTTCCTTTCATTTCCCATCCCCCTTAACCCTCTGTCTTACGTATGTGCATGTTGCAAAGAAAACCATGATAATGTTCCAGAAATCACATAATTTAAAATGGTAAAACAATTTCAATAAGGAAAGAGGCCCTAAACCTACTAAATATATGGCAAGAGATACTGAAAGTCTATTCTTTTGTGCCCCAGGGCGTCAAGGAAGCCCATGGCCTGGGGGCTGTCACATGGTCCCCCTCCCACACAGCCTCGGCTCATTGCTCCCTTCCCCCACCCCCCTCTCCTGGCCCACCTGCGGTCAGCACTGATGCACTGGTAAAAGGCAGACATCTTCCTGGATGTGGAGTGAACCTCCCGCACTTTCATCCTCCTGGGAACTAGCGGCAAGAGAGGCTGCTTCCCAAAGCGGCCAGGGGTCCTTGGGATGCCACTGGGCACTGATCAAGAGCCCTCACGTCCATCTTCCTGAGTAGTTCCACAGGGCCCCGCAGCAGCCACAGGTCACGAGGAAGCAGGGCTTCTGCCAACTCTGGCCACTCCTGGGCAGGTGTGCAGACACACAGCCGTATATGTCTAAGAGATACAAGCACTTGCTTCTTTCAGTTCAAGGCTGGATAGCAGGGGTGGGGTGGGCTGATAATGCAGGAAGCTGGTCTTGAGCCCTAACCTGCCTCCCTCAGAATGGAGTCACTGCCTAATTGCTGAGGATGAAAAGTAACAGGCCCACACTTTGCTTTATTGCCCTCAACACACAAGCAAGTCAAAGGGCAATGATAGGGTGAGGCTACATTCCACATTAGAGCGAAGGGCTGAACCCAGGAAGAAAGAAGATCTGATGCTGAGAAAATCCCAAACAGATTCTGGGCCAAATACATTAAAGTTCTACATTCCCCTCTCTGACTCCGGCGCCAAAAAGCCTCTTGTCCACTGGCCACCTGCAGAGCAAGGGGCCACTATGGAGGCACATGTGCACCTCTGCCTTGCACAGCTGCTCCCCACAGTCCGCCTTATTTTTTCTTACAGGCCTACAACATTACTTCAGGTACAAGCTATGTTTAGTGGATTGCTCTCCTGGGACCTTCCAAAAGCCCCTCCCGGTGGGGCACCAACTGGATGCATTCAGCAGTGGCAGGAGTTCCAGTATGCCCTGCTGGAGGCCACACCTGGCAGGTGCACAGACCACACCCACCCAGAGAGAACTCTCCAACTGCCTCCCCACCGCACAAAGCCGCCCTGCTGAGGCTGCCCTCCCCATGACGTTGTCTCACTTTACCTACAGCTGCCATTTCAAATGATACACTCAAGAAACCCAGCTTGTAGATTCCACCTGACTCAAGTTCATCCAAAGTCTAAAGGTTGCTGACCTAGGATAGTCTGCAGTTCCTGGCAATATCTGGGGCTTGACAGAAGGCCCCAGACAACAGGTGAGCTTCTGCATTTAACCAAGGATGAGGCAGACAGCAGGGTTATTTCTGGAAATGGTTATTTAAAAAAAAAATCCTAGCTTGCTTTTCTGTTTTCCAAAGTGCATCTATATAAAGTTGTAGTCAAATAGCTTATAATTTAAATAATAAGGCATAACAAATTTAACAGTGACCAAAGAAAGTAGTGAGTTTAGAGAACTTGGAAAATGGTCACCAAATACTTTGAAAACACTGGCTCTTATATGCTTTAGAATCTGAAGACCCACTGCCTTGAACAGCTGCTAAAAATTAAGCCTTCCCCTGGAGAGGGACAAGCTGGTGAGGAGTCCCTGGTCTCCTGGGAGATAGTTTAAGGGCCCACATGGCAGAGCAGATTATTAAAGGGCCCAAGATATGCCTCAGGGCTGATGTCCAAGTAATCAGCCCTGCTAGTATGAGGTCAAATCCAAACGGATCACAGTAGCAATTCCCTCTGCTTGAGGCTAGCCACAGTCAGTCTCACTGAGCTTGGAACCCACCCTGCCAATTGCTACAGCTGCTCTGCTCTGGGCCTGTGACATGCCCTCTCAGGACCTTGGTCCAGGTTTACTGGTAGCTTAGCTTCCAAGACTCAACCCAGTACTAAGGAACCCACTTTTCAGATGGACACAAACACTGCAAAGGGATGTGATGTCACATCTTGGGGTGACACTGCTGAATATCCTAGGGATTGAGAGGTACAAGAAGAGCAGGGAGAGCAAATGGTGCTCTAGGCCTTGACACAACCCCTCCCCCACCTCCCCACTTGCTCTTCATGGCTCAGTTTATACATCTTAAGTCTCTGCTCAATTTTAAGAAAAATGTTCAGCAATTTTCTCTCTTTGATATTTTGCCTTTTTTTTTTTGCACCGTCCAAGCCATACATCCCTTGGGACATGGAAGACTCAAACTAGAAGGCCAGTAACATGCATGGTAACTTCCTATTAGAATGCAATTTATACACTGCAGTAGGAAAGTTTCTTATGCAAGAAAATCAAAGGGCTTCATGAGAGGACTGCCTCGGGCCCCTGGGCTCATTTTATTCACAGGGAGGAGAATGAAGTAGATCCCAGTTCCTGGTAGTCTATATTCCCAAATTTAAAACTCACAACCACCTGTGAATTAAATGGTACTGATACTTTCTGCAGGTGAGAAAACAGAATCAGAGAAGTTTAGCAGTCCATTCAAGATCACTGACCTTGTATGTGAAAACTATGATACTCAAATTAAAGCATAAACTTTACCCAAATGTGAGCGCTTCCCATAAAGGGAAGCCCAGATCTCAAGTGACATTCTCTCCAGACTCACAATCTGGCTACATGTATCAAAGGCTTCAAACCCCTCATACCTGCTATTCCACAGTTCTACAAATCTGTCCTGAAGTTTTCAAGATCCCCCTTATAACTGTATCCTGGAAACATTCTAGAGGCCTAGGGGCCCATTAGTCAGAGACATAAACAGGAGACTGGTTATGGTGTCAGGACACCATCATGGAAGGAATAGCCTCTTATACCTGGTTAGACAACTTGCTTATTTCACCCTTACCTGCAGCCCAGGTATCACAGAGCAAACAGTTTACACAACATGCATCTTGAGAGATCTAAATACATATGGAAGAATGTCAGCAACATCATTTCCCAAAGTATATTTTGGGGGTTGGGAGGGCTGGGTACAGTGTGCTACATGACGAGGCAGGACTCTGGAAGCCCCTCCCCTTCTCCAGGGGGTCTGGAATGGAACTGTGACATGTCAGGAGATTCTCAGTATGTTGGGACAAGAAGGACTCCCCAGCAGCTGAGGGCCTTTTCCTTCCTCTTGGGATTTTACTGGGGGTGGTGGTTGAGGGTTCTTACTACTTAGATGGTGGGCCATGAGGTCCACCACCCTGGCTGTGGCCAAATTCACTGTCATACCAGGAAATGAGCTTGACAAAGTGGTCATTGAGGGCAGTGACAGCCCCAGCATGGAAGGTAAAGGAATGAAGTTACTGTTAGAATTAGAGGCTACAACCTGGTCCTCAGTGTAACCCAAGATGCCCTTGAGGGGGCCCTGTAATGCCTGCTTCACCACCTTCTTTATGTCATCATACTGGCAACCTTCTACAGGTGGCAGGTCGTATCCACAACTAACATGCTGGGGGTGGGGATATGGAAGGCCATGCCATAGCTTCCCGCCCAACTCAGGGATGACTGTGCCCATCAACCTTGGGAGTGCCAGTAGAAGCGGGTATGATGTTCTGGGCAACCTCTTGGCCATAATACCACATCTTCCCAGTGGGGCTGTCCATGGTCTTCTGGGTGGCAGGGTGGCATTAACTATTGTCATGAGTCCCTTCCTGATGCCAAAGTTGTTATGGAGACCATGGCCAGAGAGGCCAACCAGCTGGTGGTGGAGGAGGCATTGCTGACAATCATGAGGTGGTGGTTGTACTTCTCATGGTTCCTCCCCTTCACAAACATGAGGGCAGGAGCAGAAGGGACAGAGATGATGACATTTTACCCCCACCCTTCAAGGTCTCCAGGGTAGTGAAGACACCAGTGGACTCCACAACATCTTCAGCACCAACATCACCCCATTTGATGTTGATGGGACCTTGCTCCTGAAAGATGGAGATGGGTTTTCCATTGATGACAAACTTCCCACTCAGTTTTGACTGTACCATTGACCTTTCCCTGGGTGGATCATACTGGAACATGTAGACCATGGAGTTGAGGTCAATGAAGAGGTCACTGATGGCAACAATATTTTTCCAGAGTTATTTTTCCAAAGTTAAAAGTTAAAAACTGCTTTTAACTTTTCAATCCAGTCAAATCTGCTCATTCCCATCTTCACCATGGTGTCTAAGAAATATGTGCCTGCACTGCAGAAGAAGAGGCGGGCTCTCTGTAGAACGAAGAAAATTCCAAAGTGTTTTTTGATCTACAAAACACTGCCTGAGTTGAGCACCTAAATGTTGGGAGAAGACATTGCCCCCAGTCCAAGTCACAGGAGATAGCTTTGGTCTAGTCCCTCACTCAGAAAATGCAGACACAGAGGCATAGAATGACTGCAGGTTCATGGATTTGATTGGGTGCATAGTCAGTTATTAATAAAGGCATAATTTGTCACCTGACTCCCAATTCCTAGTTTCCTGCTCTTCCCATAAGGGCAGTGCTTGGCTAGCAGGCTACAAAAACCACTGGTAAAAACAGTAATACACCTAGAGAACTGGGGTCTAGCTTTGGCTGTACCACTAACTACCTAACTGCAAAGTGATTTGGGACAAATCA
The DNA here is from genome assembly GCA_004024925.1 of Scalopus aquaticus. NCBI lineage: Eukaryota > Metazoa > Chordata > Mammalia > Eulipotyphla > Talpidae > Scalopus > Scalopus aquaticus. The sequence goes on from PVIJ01002960.1 coordinate 79,601, forward strand.
TTTCCCAAATATGAGTGGTTTGGTCTCGATATCTAACAGTCCACCGTATTATTTCTGAAAAATAAAGATGTTAAAAAAAGGTACAAAGTTCTTCTGTGAAGAAATTTTAGTTAGACAACATATGAAATATTCTTGAGCTAGAAACAACACATAGTGAAGACATTTTCAAAACCTAGTTCTCAATACACTGTAAGCTTGTGATACAGAAAAATGAAGTGGTAACGCCACAGAAAGCTCCCAGGTCTGGCTCCACCCCACCTCCTGCATCCCTTCACACACAGCCTCACTTGATACTCAGCACACAGCTTTCCCAAGAGAATGCCTTCCCTTCATCTCTTCCACAAACCAGCCACTTTTACCACCCTACCCCTAAGAAAGCTCTGCACTTGCTGGGCACCCTGCATCCTTCCTAGAGTCCCCCCGTCCCGCCATTTATATTACTTTTTACACATCTCCTGTTCTGGACTTGGAGCTTTCAAGGGCAGAGACAAGTTCTCTTCATCTTTGTAGCCCTAATACCTATGCAAAGTAGGTACTTGGTAAACATTTTATGAATGAGTCTCATCACCAATGCTCATAAAATCTAAAGGCAGCATTCACTAGATAACACACCCACAATCACTATTAATAAGGCCTTTCAGTTTATTAACATTCTTCTGAAAGTCTAAGAAAAAAGTGGCCTCATATTCTTGATTTTGTTTGAGTCATTTTATAAGTCTCTGACAAAATGCTCCTGTGCGATTCAGCTGTGGGTGTTGGTTCAGTTTGGCATCAATATCTTCCGATTCTGTAATCTGGAGACATCACATTTGGAGAATAAGGACAGGGAGTATTACAAACATACATGTGGCTCATTATGTGAAGATATCTAATATTCTAAACTATGTCAGTCCCTCTGTATTTTAAAGACTGTTTTAAAAGGCATCAGAGCCCCTATTTTCTTAAGTATTTTCATGCAGATGGGCAAAGCAAATAGATGCCCCACACCACTTGCCATTTAATGACTTCTGCATTTTCTCAAGCTCAGACCTGCTCACCTCCATTAAGACTGTGAAGCCTTTGAGAAAAATATCAGTTCTATTATTTCTGTATCAAAGCTAGAGTCACCAGGTGGCAGCCAGCAACAGACAAAGCCCTAGCACATGTGTGGGGTAAAGGGTGGAGTCCGTGGGCCACAGACTTCTGTTTCTCAGTGTACTTGCTGGGTGCCTGCTCCTGACACAGTAACAAATGTTCAGTTTTCTGGCAGTGAGGTGAGGTGGCCACACAGCTGGGTGACTCTGTCTCCATCTGCTCAAACTTCTCTGCAAGAAAAAGGGCATTGTAGCAACATACAACCCAGAATAGCACCACCGAATGCCCAACAGACACGGGTGCTGGACTCTGAGGGAAGACACACCCACTGCCATGGAAGGAGGGAGGCCCCTGGCCCCGACTGACTTGGCTGTAGGGGTGTTCATGTTGAGAGTCAACTTGTGGTGCTGAGAGGCAGACCAACCTGGAGAACTTGAGCTTCACCTGAACCTCGGTGCTGAGGGCTACAAGAAACATCATACTGGCTGAGATTAAGATGGCTGGCCACGCACCGGGGGTGTTCAGAGAAGAAATGAAGCTGAGTTACAGGAAAACCAAGTTGTTTCTCAGGTACTTGCACTGTAGCCAGAGACTTACATCTGGGGAGCCCAGACTGGGGTTCAGCTCCCAGGAGGCACGCAACAAGAGGGGGTGCTTGCTCCACAGGGTCTGTACCACCATGGGAAGAGCATGTTTGTACACCACTCACACAAAGTACGACCTGTGAAATTAACCACAGGGAGAATATTCTACATCCAAATAGAGGGATAAACCTGGGCTTGAGTAGAACAGAAAAAGTTCCAGCTTGCTGTGGGCACTGGAATCCTCGCTGACACTTGCCAGTTTCTCACCTATCACAAGACCTGTTGTACAGGCTGTTGTGAAGGACCAAATGAGATGATGTAATGCAGAAAAGAAGTATCGCGCTAACCGTTATTTTTGGCATCTCTCAGAGTGTAGCACATGGGCACCCACCCACACCACCTCCACACAGGCCTGTTCTGGCTGTCCCATGCCTAACATTGTGGTTTGGAAATAGTGCCGCCCACAGGCGATGGTTCTGTGGCTGGGAAGCAGCCTGTTTTGGGAGGTAGGTGTGGCTGATCCACAGGTGCCTGATCCACCTGGAGAAACAGGGCAGCAGAGGGCATGAGGGGGACTACAGATACCAAGAACCTCATGAGAAGGAAGTCCTAGAAACATATAGCAAATATCCGCCAGCTCCTGCCAAGAACAAGCAGCACTGCATCTGAAAGATCCTGGATCAGCAGAAAATTCCCTGTATCAGTTGGAAAAAACCTCAGAAACCTGCACAACTCACAGAGCCAAGAAGGGAACAGCACAAGGGATAGAGGGCAGGAATGGAGCCAGTGACCTACTACAAGCTTCACTTTCAAGGCTTCAGCAAAGAAACACAGAGCTGGAAGCAGATGAAAAGGGAGTGAAGACAGTGGGCCTGAATCTGAATTCACCTGCTCCCACAATGACTGAAAACCGGCCTACCTGCCCTCAGCTCCAGGACATCCCTGCCCTTTCATCATCATCCACCCTACTCAATGGGAAGAGAGAAGAAAGGATAATGACCTGAGCCCCGCCTACAGACCCCTAAAAATGGGAGGTGGCCAACAGGACCCTGGACCTCCTAACAAGTAGCACCAAATCTGATGGCCCTTCCCAGAACTCCAGAAACAAGAGAACACTGAGGGGGTTTCACTTCACAAGAAGGGTAGTGGGGGCACCTAGCACTGGAGTGTGGGGAGTGTGTATATGTCTGTGGTAAGCAGGCAGCTAGGTCCTGGTCCTATAGGACCATCAGAAGGATGTTGAAGCCCAACATATGCATATTTAGAATCTCAGGAACAGGAAGAATAGTTAAAGGACTAATAGCTGAACAATCCCCAAATTTGAGGAAAACATCTACATACTGAAGCAAAAAAAAAAAAAACACTCTAAATTGAATAAACTCAAAAAGATTCACATTAAGACATATCATAATCAAATTGTCAAAGACAAAATCTTGAAGGCAGCAGGAGGGAAACAACTCATTACCTACAAAGGATTCTCAATATGATTAATGACTGATCTCTCATTGGAGCCAGAGAGGCCAGAGGCAGAGGGATGAACTATTGCAAGTGCTGAAAGATAAAAGGCCATGGAACAAGAAGACTGGATCCAGAAAACTATCTTTCAATAATAATAGAATGAAGAGTTACTGCTTTACAGAGAGTTTTGTTTTTGGGTGACAAAATGTTTTGCAACTAGATAGAAGTGATGAATATACCAAATACAGCTTAACTATTGATTTTAAAATTATTACTTTTATATTATATGAACTTCACCTCAATTTTTTTAATGAAGAAAAAAATTCAACAAGTTAAGGCATTGCTAAATAAACAAAAACTGAGAGAAACTGTCACTAGTAAACCTGTTCTACAAGAAATACTAATGGGCACTAGAGTAATCCAAATCCACATGAAACAAAGAACAGCAGTGAAGCAAATTCAAATTACACAGGTAAATATAAAAGACAGTATCAATTTATTATTGTTTCTAACTCCTTTTTCTTTCTATCTAATTTAAAAGACAACTGCATAAAGCTCTAACTACAAATCTGTGCCAATGAGCAAAGTATAATTTGCATAATAATTAACATAGAAAATGTAGAAGAAAAAATATCTTCTATATTATGAAATTAAGCTGGTATTAATCTGAACTAGGTTGCTATAAACCAAGATGTAAATTATAATCACCAGGGGCAACCATTAGGAAAACAACAGAAACAAAAAAGTTCAGAAATGACACAGAAATTAAAGCGATACACTACAAATTATCTATTTAACATAAAAGGAGGTAACAATGAAGGATCAGAATTAACAAAAAGGTTTATGATTTTCAAAAACCAAAGAGCAAAATGGCAGATGTAAATTCTACCTTATTAGTAATTGCATTAAATGAAAATAAATTAAATACTCCAATTAAAATATAGGGATCGACAAAATCAATTTAGAAATGATCCAACAAAGTGCTGTCCACAAGTGACAAATTTTGAATTCACAGATACAAATAGGTTGAAAGTAAAATGATAGAAAAAGGATACATCAGGCAAATAGTAACCAAAATAAAGCTGGAGTGGCTATATTACCAGATTTAAAAGAGTTTGTCAAAAACCACTAGTGACAGTGAGAAATTATATGATGATAATTGGGAAAATCAATCAAGATTTAACACTGTACACATACATGCTTGCAATACCAAAACCCAAAAATATATGACCTAAAACTGATACGATGTTATGGCTGGCCCACCAGGAAGAAAGATATTACAAGGGGTCGAGAGTCATGGTTTATTTAAGAATTTCCTTTTCCTCCAGCTTTCTTCACTTCTAGAACATCAACTACCACAGTTTCTTCTATACCATATGATCCTGGATTTTTTTGTGTGTATATGGAGGACCTCTCCGTATGCGGATTATTTTTTCCCACATGAGGTGTTATGATGAATTTCTGAGCACCCTCAGACTCAAAAATATTTTTATTTGTTCTTATAATAGAGTAATAATTTAGCAGGGAGTAGCATTTTAGATTAGAGATCACCTCCCTGAGAACTTGCCAGAACTTAAGTTTCAAGTGGTGCTGATGAGATATCGGTCGCCAGTTTGATTGTTCTTTTGGGCAATCTGCTTTTTCTCTCCAGAAATGTTAACCGTATTTTCCATTCCCTTACAATTCTGAGGCTATGGCACTATGCATTTTCTCCAGGCTCTGCTTTGAATGGAAAGCTGGCCGTGGCTCTGGTTGGGTAGGTGGGACATGCCGACAGGCTAGCAGTCTGGGACTCCCTCATAACTGCCAAAAATAAGGCAGCTCTGTTCTGGGGACAAAGTGTGTGATGTCTGTTACTGGTAGGCAGCATTGTGTCCCTTGTTGTGCTTTCCTCCAGGTCTGTTCAGAGGTCTGGTGCCATCTCAGGCTGTGGAATGACTCTCAGACCCAACAGCATTGCCGGGATCCTTACCCAGGACCCTGCCCACATCCTCCAGAAAATGCTCTTACGGTTTTATCCTGGAGAGAAGATCCTCCCTGGACTACTCTGCGGTGTGTGTTGGAGGGGACTCTTCTAAGTCCTGTTTGACCACATGGACCTTGGAGCCACTCCAGAGCTCCCAAGAAAGACTCACATGCCACTCCAGGGACTTTGGCTATAACAACCTCTTCTCTGGTTTCTTTATTTTTACCTTCAAGGGATTCCTATGCATTTCCAGTCTGCTAAGAGCCAAATGAGTTCCTTCTTTTTACCTCACTGTTGACCATTTCATTGGGACTCAAGGAGGGAGGAAAGCAGCTGTTTGTCATCTGATCCCTAGTTTCCCATCCTGAACTCCTAACTCATAGAACAAGAACATTATTACATCAGACTTTTGGGGAGAATCACAGCAACCACCTCATCCAAGCCACTCATTTAAGAGGTGAGGAAACAGGGATCCAGAAGGTCAGTGACTTGTCCATATGCTAGATTGGCTGGTGAGTGAGGAGCAGGAAAAATCAAGGGTCCTGCTAAGACTACCCAGCGATCCAATTCTTGGAGGTTTGTTTTCAGTCAGGAAATCAGACAAGGCTTCAAACAAGAATGAGCAGGTGCCCTTGGCCCTGGCAGAAGTGTGAAACTGGCAGAGCCTGTCCACTCCATGGCACTTCCACCTGGGTGGGTGTGGCAGTCTTGATGACCCAGAGACAGACACAAGGCAAAACTTCCTGCCACTCAGGACTGGCCATAACCTCAGAGTTGACAGAACCCAGCCATATGCACAAGGCATACCCCTCCCCTGGCCAGGGGTCCAGCAGCGATATCCCCCACCCCCTGCAAGCAGGAGCTGACCCCAGTCAACTGGGCCAAGAGCCAGAGCACATGAGCTGGAGACCCAACTGCAGAGCAATAATCCCTGATAAAAGGCGTTGGCTCAGGCACTGCCAGCAGCAGCTCTGGGGCAAGCCACTCAACAGGGATTCTTTTAGAATCCATTAGAGGCTCCGATCAGCAGTGCTCAAACTGTGATTCGAGACTTTGTTTTCCACGTGGAAAGCCATCTTTTTATGTGCAAGGAGAGGAAGAGGGGGAAGGGAGTGAACACCCACTTTTGCCATCAAATCTCTCTAAACTATCTGGCTGCAGGAGAACTAGAATTCATGAGGCACAAAACTAGGAAGTGTTTTAAAGTTCAAAGAGCCGAGAAGCAAGAACACAACCACACCACATAAACGCAGTTTGAAGGAGACTGGCAGAATGGTCACACTAAACAGCAATAGAAGTGATTGCTCAAGATGTGACGGAAAACCTCAGGGCTACCTACAGTCACCCACAGAGGGAGTGGGGTCGGCCCTGTGCACTCAGCTTTAGTGAGTGCACAGCCATTGTAAATGTGAGAAAGTAGTGAGGTTAATCTGTATCATATGAGAAGAGAGGCAGAGAAATTATTTGGGGAGAGGAGTTCTAGGAAACTTTCTCTAATAATCTCAACTCCTTCAGCTTGCAAGCTCGCCCTCAGGAGCATTTGGAGTCCACGTCACATGGTTTAACACAATTATTATTCAAGTATTTCAACGGTTATTAATTCTCTGACCAGATATGAGTCATTTAGAAGGCAGAGACTGGTATCTTGATGTCATTAGATTTCTGGTGGTAGCAGGCACTGAGATTTTTACAGATGACTCTGCTCATTCATCATAAAATCTTTCCTCAGCACTTTTACCTCTAGGTATTGTGCCCCATTGTGCCAAATGCCCAAAACTCAACAGTGACAACACAGAATACCCAAGGGCAGTTATGACTGTGTGACAGGTGAAAAGGTAGAAGGATAGGTGACTGAGGCCAGGGGTGAGGGATGCTCATCCAGAAGTGAAAACTAGGCTGATGGGAAACAGAGAAAATCTGCCAGATAAATGATGTGTGTGGCTGGAGGGGGGACAAGTTTAAGCATAGGGACCAGTATCCTGCAAAAGCCCAGAGGCAGAAGGAAAAAAACAACCTGTTCAAGGTCCTGTAAGAAGTGTGAATATCAAAGGAGTGGGGTGGGCTAGAGAACTGAGGAAATAAGGAGAAGCAGCTATGACGCAAGAATATTAAGCTGTGTTAAGGCTTCTGGACTCCATTCTAAAGGTAATGAGAGCATGATGAGATTTTCACAGGAGAATTATATGGTTGGATTTGAGTATCAGGAAGATCCCCTGGGTTGCAAGGCAATGTTGGGGGTGGATGGGGACTGGAGTGGTGGCACAAGATGGAGAGGATGACATGTTGCCTCGAGTAAGGCTGAGAACACATGACAAGACTCGTTTTTTCAGGAGATAGAACATGGTTCACAGTTATGGACATGCACGTGCCTTCAGAGAAGTTATTTCAAAGGAATAAACAGCTGAAAAGGAATAGCTGTTCTAAATGTATCTATTTAATAAGAACACATATTCACATGAACATTCATATAAATACGGATAAAAGGAAATCCTCAGAGCGCCCCCCTCAAAATTCACCCTAACCTGTACCCTACATACATCCTAATGGGCAAGTCTGTAATAGATACAAACTCCCCAAACTGTTACACAACAAAAAATCAGATGGTGACCTTGAGGGCATCCTGACAACTGTCAGCAGAATGACACTCAGGAGACAGACATGACCATGGGTGGGGGATTTCTAAATCTCTCAGCACAAAGGTTGTTCATCCAGGGACAGGAAGTGACTGAACTGAACCTGTTGTCAATGATTATACAATCCAGGCACTGCTCACCCTCCTGATACTTTATTTTTAAGTCACCATACAGTAAATTTGATTTGCTTTTGGTGCACAGTTCCATGAGTTTGACACATACACAGATTCACATAGCCACCATCACAGCTAGGATACAGACCTGTTCCCTCTCCCCCAAAGTACTCCCCCGTGCTGCTCCCTTAGAGTCACACACTCCCAGCCCCCAACCACTGGCAAACACTCATCTGTTCTCCATCACGCAGTTCTGTCTTATCAAGAATGTCACAAAAATGGAATCGTACAGCATGTAATGTTTTGAGACTGGCTTCTTTGACGAAGCACGATGCTTTTGAGATTTGTCCAAGCTGTTGCATGTATCACTGGTTTGTTCCTTTCAGCCTTCTGGTATTAAACACAAAAGCACTGACGGCACTGCAAATGTATATTTGTTTAATTCCTTTTATCAACTTTTTTCTCTTTCATGGATGCCAAATTAATCATCTCTCCATCCATCACAGGTGTCCTAATAACAGCAAGTCAAATTCATAATGTGAAGTACACAGAAAATGCTGAAATACATTAGGAAAACACTGAAGTTCTAAAGGTTTTATTACAGCTTTTTCTGGTCATTTTTAACTCCTGAAGTTGGGATAGCCCATGTAACCCAATGAAAAAAAATAAAATTAAGCTTTAACTCTTTACAAACCTAACTTGGGAGACAGAATCAAGTTTCAGTTGTTTTCCTTAAATTCTCATAAAAATAAGAGAGGAGAGGAGGGCAGATCAAACACAGGTTCAGTTGTTTGTAGAATTATGAGCTACAAGGCAACTCCGGGTGGCACACTCGTTTGACAGTTTATTCAGCAAACATTATCAAGTGCTTGCATAGCACAGTACCAGGAACCGCGAGGTGGTGCATCCCGAGCCCTCAAGGGAGATGATTGCAGATGATCCCCAAAGCAGGGAGCCCATGGTGAGGTGGCCTTACAGCTTTCTCAGGTTCCACTAAAATCACAGTCTTCCCCAAGTCTTGGGTAGGTCAAGGAGCCTCACACTCCGCTGAGCAATTGGGGATGCTGATACAGGATTCACAGTTTGTCACACAGGACTCCAAACAGTGACTTCACTCAACCCACCAAGAATTGATTGTACTAGAGTTTAGCCACTATAAAGATCAAGACACAAAGACAATACGGTCAGCCAAAGGCAAGTTCTCTACTGGTTACTGGCTGGATGTAGAGTTTTCTTTTTTCTTCGTTTTTTTAGTTTCATTGCTTTATTTCACATGAAAAAAGGAAAAAAAAAGTTAACCACCAATATTCATTTAAAGAGCCGAGTGCAGTTCAACTTGGTTAAGCAATGCGGGGGTGGGAGAACTCAAACAGATTTGGGAATAGAATCTTCACTTTGCTAAGATCATAAGGAGAGAAGACATGCTCACAATAAAAGCATCAAAGCATGGTGTCATGTGATGGCTGCGCCACTGTGAGGCTCAGATGATAAATGTGACAAAGCTTAGAAAAGGGAAGGCTAGAATTGGCAAGCAGCTCTCCCACCGAGGGGAGCCAAGGTGAGCATGCTCAGGGCCAGGGCACAGGTTCCTGGCTCAGATGGGCCGAGAGCTGAGAGCCTGTGCTCCTGGGGCTGGGCCTCATCTGCCCACACCCACGGCACCTGCCTGCAGTTCCCACGTTGTCCAGTGCTCAGCAGAGCAGAACAGGTCCTCACTCCCACCTGCCTCCTCCACCCAGCAGCACATGGAGCCTTTATGTACACGTAGAGGGGAAGCCTCTCATCCCATCCCTATGGCTCTAAGTGCCAAATGCTACAGAAACATCTCCACTGTATTTGAAGAGCATGAGGGCAAAACTATTCTTCTGCCTAGGATGACAAAAGCCTATTTCACTCAAGACAACCATTTTTTGCCCTTAAACAGAATAATGTACCAGTTTCTATCTGCAAGGGTATTCATTTCCCAAATGGAAGAAGACAGAGGCCAAATCCATAGAAGAGTCATAATCCCACACTTTGTGGGGACTGGAAAAGCCCTATGCCAGCTCACCAAGTCAAGAGGTCAAAAACATACCCTCTGACTTGTCAAAACTAAGAAGGAACTGAGTATAAAATAGGTATATATATCCTCCAGGCAGAGTGGAGTCAGGGAACATCAAATTCACCTGCTGCCACTTGAGTCGGTCCTGTCGACCCAGACTCCAGTCCTCCCAAAATTCCATGTAGCCACTTCCTCCCACAGCCTGTGTGTCCATGGACAAGAAGTGGCTGAGGGCCCAGCATAATGCTGGCCACTGGGCAACATATAGGGGTAAGACAGGTCTTAACCTCAGGCATTAGTCCTTTCTTTCAAAATTAAAAAAATATTTAATAAGCTCCTAAGCATGACAAATATGCAAGAGAATTCATACAGCCTTGTAGTTTCATAGGAGAGACAGACATAATGAGTCTTTCATACAAGAAGGAAAAAGTGACCTGAAGGCAGACTTTGAACGAGTGCCAAGTGGACGGTCCAGTGGCTGAGATTATTCTAGTTTTGGAACACCTGGGAGGATATTTTGAAGCTGGGATTGCAGGCAAACTCTGAAAGACAGAGTATGTCCAGGTGAAGTAATGGAGTAGAAGGAACTGCAGGTAGGGGAAGTGCCTGCGCATGGTGTAGTAGTGGCAAAGGACAGGAGTGGGCTATGTGGGCCAGCAGACAGGTGGCCCAATCAGACTGGAGAAAAAATGTGGCTAAGAAGGAAATGAGAGGAAAAGATTGAAAAGTCGGTGCAAGCCTCATGATGAGACCCTAAGTACTGAGGTTGAGACCCAGGATGCATGTTTGGAGCCTCTGCAGAAGCCTCTCCCTGGCTCTTCAACAGGGTCTGGGGGGGGGGAGGGGACGGCAGAAAAAGAGCAGGGTGGGACTCAAGGCCTGATGTGCTCTGCGGGGAGGAAGGTCAGGCCCAGGAAGGATGAGAAGGCAAGTGCCACCCTCGCCAGCCAGAAGACAGCATCCTTTCCCCAAGACACTGAGACTCCAGGTCTAGCTTATCTTCCGAATATCAAGAGGCCAGAGGGTGTGGGTGTGGGTGTGGGTGTGAGGGGAAAGCCCCTCCTGAGCAGAGGCACAGCATTCTAGTCTTAAAAGCAAAGAGAGCAGCCATCCTAAGTTTGCAAACCAGACTCTGGGCTTAGAGGGTAGCTTTGAGGAACTGAGGGATGCTGTCCCTGGTTTCCGCCAGGCCTGATGACCCCAGAGTCGGAGGCAAAGTGTGTAGGACCAGGGTCCCTGCATCAGGTAGGGCTGTCCTCACAGCACCCTGAGAAGGTCAGTTCTAGGGACTCTGCACACTAGCCGCCCTGAACTCTGGGACCCCATCACCCCCTGACCTATGGTTTAGTATTTCTGGCTCAACAGTCATCTCTTGATCCAGAGGCTACATCCTGTCTGAACCCCACATCTAAACTCTAACACCAGCAAAAAAGCCCCAAGCTTACCAGATCTACCTATTTAGGAATACACACTGAAAAATGTCCTGGCAACCACAACCACTTTTATCACTGTCTCCCCTCAGTAGGTTGGCATTCCTTCCTATTAGGGTACACCTCTAGAGATGCAATGGCACATGCTCCCCACATTACATGTTCTCTGAGAGAGGAGCCGGCTGGTGGGATCAGAGCCTCTCCCCCTTGGGAAACCCAGTCCCCACCACAATGCAGAGGAAAAAGAGCTTCCTGCAGACTGGGGCCAGCACACGGAGGCAGAAGCTGCTCAGCCCCACCCCACCCCTTGTGGACGCACAGCAAGGACCCACTGTGGGGTGGGGGTGGGGGGCTCCTTCTGGTCACCACTGAAAGCCACAGCCACCATTAGTCTGCTGAGGGGCAGCTTTCCTAAACCTGACATGCCACCGTACAGAATTTCCTGATTTTAAAGCCCATTTTGTTTTTCCCCTGCTTAAAAAAATCTCAACTAGGGAAAATGAAAGGATTCTTTTATAATTTCTCACTGGAGTCTATAGGAGAGGACACCACACTTCCTTCTGTTTAGTAATGCCACCTGTGGGATGAAGTCACATCTCAGCAGGCCCGTGGATCAAAGAGAAGTTTCAAACGACTGCTAACAGTTAAATCAAGGAAGAGGTTCCCCCACCCCCCCAAAGTAACACTGTAACAATGATAAAAACATTTGCGTTCTGATTAACCCCAAATTCTGAAAATGAGTTGAGCATTCTTACCATGTCTCACCCTACAATTCCTCTTTGAATTGATCTTCATAGTAATTTTTATTTCTGATGCATCACTAAGTTAGAAGGAAAAAAAATCATTCTTTTCAGCATGATCTCTACACACACTCACATGCAGGAGTGCGATTAGGAAGTGATGCTGCTTCACAAATCCTGCTTTCTAGTCTCAAGAGCACATAGTGAGCACCGTAAAGCTGCAAACCAGGTCCAGGTGGTGCTCCTTGTCTGATCTCTGGAGCCCAGGATGACATCTGTGAACAGAGGGCTCTGTCCCAGGTAAGACATCCCAGCTCACTACCACTCCCCGCTACCTGTCCTCTGCCAACTCTCAGCTTTGTCCTTAGTATTAAGCAAGGTCTAGCGGACCATTTTGAAGATTTCTGAAGTACCTCCTCTTCCCATAACCCTCCTCTCTCATACTCTGCCCCATAAACCCTAGCTGCTACAGAACCTCCAAATTCTGGTCTCTGTTTTTTCTGCTTTACTCTGTCAGTCTCTGCTTCCCTGTGCCTTGATTATGGAGATAATCCCTGACGCAAAGCCAAGATGACTGGGGCTCTTGCCCCATATACTTCCATCTGGATCACAGATCATTGGGTATTATTTAATATCTGAAAACAGATTGAGTTTTTTTCTTGAAGCAGAAAATGCTAATGCTTTGACACTTGTTAAATATCTGTGCAAATCTGGCAAGGTATCAGGAGCAAGCCCATGGGAACATAAAACTAATTCTCCTCCTCTTCGCCATGCCGAGACCTGCAGTTTTAAAGAGGACATCCTCCCTTAGTTTTTCTGTCCCAAACCGGCCAGAGCTATATCAGGGGCTGTCTTCCAAGCTTCCAACCAGCGGGCTGACTGGTTATGTCACCTGGAAAATCAGCTATGAGGGCAGAGTAGCCCAAATGTATGACCTAGAGAGCTCTGAGGTCACCCTGAAACACTGGGTCTCTTCTAGACAATTCAAATCCTCAGTTCTTGGACAAGAATGGGTCACATGCTGTCTCTTCTACAAAATATACAACCAAACACTGGGTCTCTTCTAGACAATTCAAATCCTCAGTTCTTGGACAAGAATGGGTCACATGCTGTCTCTTCTACAAAATATACAACCAAGTCAGACCTCCAACAATAGCCATCATTTTAGCAAATGCCTGCCCCTGGCACTACAAGTAGGGATCTGAGTGGGGAAGAGGTCACCAGTCCACCCAGCTAGATTAATCCACAGCTTTTCCCAGCCACAGCCTGTGTATGGTTTGCCAAACGAACAGCTGGTACATGAACAGAAAGATTTTATCAGTCCCCCTCTAAAAAAAACCAAAACTCACCCTACTGTTATAAATGTCTGTCAGGCAGATAATGTCTCCTCTCCCTGGTATGAGCTGCCACTTGCCCTGGACAATAGTATAAAGCTCAGGTTTCCAAGGTGGCTCACAGATCCAATGACCTTCCTCTTGTGGCACCACCTCCATTGGTGGAACAACATTCAGAATCTATAGGAGGCAGCCATCTGCACTTGAGAAGTGGGCCAAACCTCACAATTTCCACTTAACGGCCATGTGTACAAAAATTAATTTCATTTCTATTTCATCTATTTTCTATCAGTCTGAACTCAAGACTCTCTATTCATTTGTATAACTAACCAGAATAATTGTAAAGGTCCAGAGGTCAACACACAGAGAAAGACCATTGCTTAAAACTGTTGTCCCCAATCCTGTGTTTAGAGGATTAATGCAAATACTAAGAATAGGAGCTGTGTAACTGCATCTTGATTTTAAGCTTCACACAGTGAATCAGCATTTCAGAAACTGCTCCCTCAGGGACACTGGTGAGAACTCTTCAGTGAAGACTCAGAAAAGACTGGCAGAGAGTTGTCAGGCACTGTCTGTAAGGTTTTTGGGCACATCATGAAATTCCTATTTTCCAGAGCCCTAGCAAGCAGTAGCAAATATTTTAATTTCCCTCATGCTACTTGAGTTAATTTCCTGTGCTTCTCAAGGAGTATTTATTTGTTCATAAAATTATTTACTTTACGTGGTTCAATTTTCTTCTCATTTACATGACACAGCTATGCGATGTAATTGTTATAAAGCAAAAGAGAGGTGGGCGGGTACGGAAACATCCCTATTAAATGCCTGAGAAAGCAGTCATGATTATTCAATAAAGAATTCCAGAGGAGGTTCAGAATGTTTCCACGTAATACGGACCCAAGCAACGGTAATCAAACCACAGTTCATGAAACCTGCAAGTGCAAACTAATGGAGTTGTCAGGCCTAGGACGTGAGCAAACACTAGCCATGCAAAATGGAATTTCCTCCCTCCTGCACATTCCTGCTGTTGACCTGCCAGGCCCATTGAAATCCGATGCTGTGAGTGACCAGGCCTCCGTAGGAGAATGGGGGCCTGGCACCGAACTCCCCATTTGAGAGCACACCCCAAGCCACCTGGACAACTGCTCTTTTTCCCTGCTTCCTTTTCAGCCAGAAGAATCCTGTTCCTAAGCCACCACTAAACTCACAAATCCTGTCTTCAGGTCCAAAGCTAATTGGTGAGCATGGCAAAGGGCCAGCGGCACGGCTGAGCGAAGCCAACAACAAAAGGAATAGGTAGCAGGGCTCCGGAGCAGCTTTCAAAGGGAGTAATTTAATCCTGAAGGAGGAAACTGCTGTATTTTACCCAGATTCTTAATCCTAAGGTTTAATAAAACATCATGAGTGTCAGCAATACTGTGTTCTTCATCGTATCCTTAGCTCCCAACTCAAGTTCGGGGGTATTCCAACCCCTCTCCCCAGTCTGGCACCATCTCCCCTCGCAGTTTCATCCCTCTTCTAACTGTTCCCACCTGCAGGAAGCAGGTATCTCTTACTAAGGGGGCTGTTTGAGCGACCCTCAAACAGGACACCTCACATCCCTTTTAAGACAGTAGACTGCAGCTTCTTCCCTGAAAATGATTCTGAGAAGTTCCCTGCTTCCTAAACCACTGCTCTGAGGATACCCATACCCCACCCTTCCACCAAACCAGAGTCAGCTCTGGTTCACAATGCTGGTATCTCCCTCAAACAAGAAGCGGCACAGAAGCCAGAGTGCCAGAGGTAAGGTGTGCTTGCCTCCCAGATCCACTCACTGCCAGAACATGGGCCTTTGAGTCCAGCAGGCGTGGGTCCACTTACTGGCCGGGTGACCCCAGCAAAGATCTGTCAGCACTGGGCACATTTTCTTTCCTGCCATGTGGAACTAATAACTGTACCTACTCTCAGGGGCTGACAGGAGGATTAGGTGAGGTGATGCAGATCAACTGTTTGGCTCCAGATTGCACAAAATTACTGAGTAAAAAAGGGCTGTTCAGGACTCAGGTTCCAATGAGCTTTCTGGGCAGAGAATCAGAAAAATCTAAGAAAACTTTACTTTCCCAAGAAAGGTTGAAAAGTGGTCCCCAAACCCATATGGACTGTCAGGAAGAGCAGTATATAGCAAGATATATCTACCCTCCCAGGCTTGGGGTGTCTCAGTATTAAAAGCAGGTATTATACAAATACCACACCAATGCTGCTGGCCAAGCATTACAAACCCTGTTTGGGATTTGTACGAAAATACTTTCGCAAAATAACTCTTTCCCACATTCAGACTACTGCAAATTAATGCACTCTTCCCAGCTCTAGGGTTCATAACTGGGAAAGAGAAGTTGTCCAATCCGTTGATCTTGTCCTGCTCCAAATGCCCCAGTTTGAGGCTCACCCATGGAGTCATTATCCCAGAGTTCTGGGTGGGCTCTGGCGGGAAGTGCTCGTGGGACAATGCCAAGGAGCGGCTGAGCAGCAGGTACCAGGCAAGATGCTGGACTGAGAGGCAGGCGGCCCCTGTGCCTGTGAATCTGCTCCCAGTGCTGGCACATCCCTCCTGTTCTCCAGGCCTCAGGTAGCTTGTCCCTCAAAGGGGCACATTAATCCTGACCCTGCCACCTCACAGTTCAGGTAGGGCGCGAACAGAATGGGTGCCAGGAACAGGACATGGAGCGGCTGTGAGCTCATGAGCACTTACAAGGGTCCTGGACCGCCACATGCCCAGGCACTACAGGGGCAAATGGACGGCAGCGTAGTCTCTGCCCCAGGTTCTCATAGATGAGAACCCTCTCCTGCGCCGCGTCCAGGCGTGGTTCAACACATCTCGCCTGAGATCTGCCTCCAGTCACCATTGTGGAGTACAGTTGGGTCTGAACTGGGGCGTGGGCGCTGGGGCAAGAAGAAAAGCGTTGGCACAGAGCGCCAGTCTTCTGCTGGACCAGGCACAGGTGGCACATTCGGTTTTATTCCCGCGCCAGGTGGTCATGGCCTCCTGAACCCAAACACTAGTGACCACAGCCGGGCCAGTGCTCTACGTAGAAGTTATCTGCTGAGCCTCCAAGCTGCGCCGCTCTGAAAACCTTGGGATGCTGTTTTCTTCTCTACCTGCTCTACTCACGTGACGATGCCCACGGAAACCCCAAATGCACCAACCACTGTTTCACACAGCAAGGGCAAACCACAAAGGTAATGAATGCTGTGTGCCCATACCGCATACTGCGACTTCTAAAGATGTTTTTCTAGAACAATTTTGACACAGATGTGATTAAGTATTTTACTGTTCCACCTACCTGACTCATTTGGTGGTGACACAAGTGCCAGGCCTTCCCCACCCCCAGGAGGCATGAAGCCCGCCCTTGGGTTTGGCCCCAAGAAGCAGCAGGAGCAATGGGTGTGGCTGGGTGTCGCTGGGTGTCTTCTGTGGTGACAACCATCGGCGTCCTGGGCAACACACCTGTGTCAGAGATTGGGGAGAGCAGGAAAAGGGACAAGGGAGAACAAAGCATTTTGTAGTTTATTAAAATATCCATACTAACCACCCCCTCCCTTCTAACAAAAAAACAGCTTGCAAACAGTAAAAGAATGCCAGACAAGGAAAAGGCCACACTGTCTTGTGGCAGAGCAGCTAAGGGTCAGTTTGGCTCTGTCTGCCTGGGTACATGGAGGGCAGGACACTGAGCTGCCAGAAGCTGAACGGTGAGTATGGTGATGCTTGCATCTGCCTGCCACTCACTCCTTGGGGTGACCCAGCCATCCCATCTGGTTCCCACATTCATCTTAGGCATGCTAGGATCACACCAGGTATGGCTCCAAAAGGCCCGCTCCTGTGACTCACTCTCAGAGCCAAGCAGGCATGTGCCAGGCAGGAAGCAGGCTCTCCCTCACACCCTAACCTGCGATGGCTCCTGAGGGCTGACCCCCACGCCAACTCAGGGCTGCCTACCTCTCGGGCCCCTGCCTGGCACAGCCTCCTCTCCCTGCTGCAGCCCTGCTGAAATACAGCTGAGCTAATTCTGGGCTCGCTGCCACCCGCACAAGCCCACGCTGCACATGTTCTGACTCACAGCTGAGGCGCCCAGGAACAGGGGCCAGGGGTCCTCAGGCTCAGCAAGGGGCCCAGAGGCAGATAGGAGGCCTCCGACCACCTCAACCAAGTCACTGTGGCAGGAGATGTGTCCAAATCTTAAACTCCATGCATCTCCTGAGACAGTCATACTTAACAGTACACAACCACGGAATTAAAGTCTGGGCTTAAAAATCAAACCTGTATTACTCTTTACCCAAAAGTCCCATTTTGCCACGTAGAAATTTCTCTATTGCTAAAGTTCTCAGACATAAAAAGCATTAGATCAGAAAAAAAAAGGGAGAATATTTGCATCTGAAAGTTCAGTTCATCCTAATTTAAAAAAACATTTACTGAACACCTATTATGTGTTATTCTTCTGCATGTCCCCAGAACCTTAAATATAGTCTCCACCCTCAAGAAACCTCATTCTGTGGGGGAGGCACACATTTCTGAAATCTACTTGGACTGGAGGCACATACTGAGTACTAGAGGGAAAGTGATGAGTTACTTCTGCCCACGAGGGGAGGGGAGGAAGGAGTGACCAGTGGGTTGTCTGCTGGGTGGGAGCAAGGCTGTGGGCAGTGAGAACACAGGCTTGAGGCCCGGAGCCACATGGGATGTTTGGAGAACAGGGTATACTGAAGCAGGAAGCTGCAGGCAGCGAGGGAAGGGGCTGCTATCAAAGGCCTTGAGATACAAGGAACAGCACTGGTAAGACAGAGGAGGGCCTGACACCAAGCCCCTCAGCAGCTAAGGGTCAGACGTCCATCAAAGGGCAGACCTGGCATCCAAGGAGTCAAGGAGAGGAGAGTGTCCAGGAGCAGAGAGACCCTAACCAATAAGTGTGGTTGCCCAAATTACTTACACTCTCTGAGTCTCACAATAATCAAAACAATCAGACCAACCCCTACCTGGGAGGGCTGTTCTGAGGATTAAACATGCTAAGCTATGTGGACGCCCTTGGCCTGGCACCTGGGCTGTGGCTGGTGATCCTGCAGTGACCCGGCAGGACATCACAGGGAGAATATGCAGTTTAGAGCTAAACAAGTTGGGGCCAAACCCCAGTTCCACTGTTTAGCAGTAGCACAAAAGCAGGGAAAGTTACTAAACTGCTCTGACTCTCAGTCTCCTGGATAAGAGTGGAAGGGTGATAAGTGCTCTGTTCATTGTCTCTGTATTGCAAGCTTTTATTATCCCGTCGACACTCACTGTGACCTACTGACCACTGTGGGGCTGGCCATGCACCCCACTTGAGGTAGGGAGTCAGGAATGAAAGTGAGGGAACATGTCGGGGAGGAGGCATGAGCCACAGAGCTCAGGTAACCTCATTCTTGGAGTTCCCATAAGGTCCCCTCTACTTCAGAAGTGAGTCTCTTCCCGCCTCCCAGCATCACACAGCAACCCAGCCAGTGCAAACAGCAGTGTGATCATTTACTCAAAGCGGACTCTGAACCTCCACCCCAGGCCCAAAGTACAGGAGCAGGTTTTCAGTGGGGAGGTTCCCCTCCACACATCACACCCATATACAAGTGGACACCACTGGGCACAAACACATAAAGGGGACAATCACCCAGGCACCTCAGATGCAGGAAGAACCCACTGAGAAATCAGCAGGGTCCTGACTACCCCCTCCCCCATGCCAATGTCACCCTGTCCACCAGGGTTAGCTTCCCAGGGCTCCACCCCCACCCACTGGCTCCCAGGCTCCCAGAGTCTCTCCCTGAGCTGAGCTCCTGTGCACTGGTGGCCAAGGGGGTCCCATCAAAGGGAACAGGGCTGCAAAGGCAGCACAGTGTGGGTGTAGTGAGCCTGAGGGAGTGCCCAGAGAAGGGGAAACCGTGGTGTGCTGCTCCGGGCTCACCCCCACCAGGCCTCTGGTTACAAAAGCTGGGTCCTGTCACTGCCGCCCACAGTGGCTCTAAGATTACACAGGCTGGACGCAGTCCAGGAGGATCTACTGTTTGTTTCCATCCTCTTCGAAGGAGCTTTTTGAAAACTAGGAGTCCCTGGGGAGGAGGGGAACCTGGGAAGCAGTTCCCAAGTTCACAAAGGCAACTGTTCACCAGGGCATGAGACATGGACCCTCCCTACAACAGACATTACTGTCTACTCAAGCAGTGTGGTGGCTGAGGCGGGGTGAGGAGGGGCCCTGCGCAAGCAGCCTCTTTTCCTTCTGGTTCCATTTTTGATAGCCATGCCTCTGGAATCTAAACCCCCTGAGAGAAAAGGAAGGGAAGGCTGGATCTCAGCCCCTGAAGCTGCTCCCAGAGCAGGTCCTCAGTGTTTGGAAGTTGCCCAGTACATAAAGGGGAGCAGTCCAGAGCAGAAGATCCAGGACTGATCAGTTTCCTGATCAGTTTCGAGTCTCTGCCAGTGTGGGTGGTTTTGATGAAGAACTAGGCACAGAGGAACTCAAGACAGACAAATGATGGGGGGTGGAGGACTCAACCAGAATGGAAGGGAGAGAAAACAGGGATGCAAACTCCCATCACACTGTCCAATCTCAGAGTACATTTATACAAACAAGAATTATTTTCATTATAAAAGTAATTCATGCATTTATTTAAACTGCTATAGCCACAATGGAATACTACTCAAATAAAAAGAAACTGATATTGATATACAAACTACATGGATGAATCACAAAATAATGAGAGGAAGACACCAGACAAAGAGAGAACATACGATACGATTCTGTTCATATAAGATTCCAAGGAACGTAAATTGAATGACAGAGACAGAGAGTAGATCAGTGGTTCCCTGCAAGGGACATGGGGAGGAGAGAGGTGGAGGGAAGAAATTACAAAGGGCATAAAGGGATATTTGCAAGTAATGGATGTGTTTATCATCTTGATAGTAGTGTTGGTTTTATGTGTGTATACATACGTCAAATTTTATCAAACAGTACACTTTAAATGTGTGCAGATTATATGTCAATTATATCTCAATAACACTTTTTTAAAAATGAAATCCATGCTGATCGTAAGAAAAAAATACAGAAAAAATTTTAAATTGCCCATAATTCTAAGAGAGCTAAGCAGAAACATCTTGGTATGTTTCCTTACAAACTTTTTCCTAAGTACTCACAAAATAATATGTAAACTTGTTTTTATGTACAATGCAGCCTCTTTTTTAAAAAAGTTTTGTATTCTGAATTTTTTGTTAGGTTTTGAACTCCAGTCCCTCAAGCACACTGAGAACTGGAGGTGGGACCAGCCATTCCCACACAAGGGTGGAGGGGCCAGGAGAGAGGCAGAGCAAAGCCTGCCTGCAGGGTCCAGGAGGACCCTGGGAACAAGGCAGAACCTGTCTAGCACCCTGAGTGACAGCCTGGAGAGCGTTAGCACCCCTTCCTTCAGCCTAACGCACCTGAACCTCTTTCTCTAAACCAAGCCTAAATGACAATGCCTTTCACTCAGTACCTGCTCATTAAAATTCACTGGCGGGAATTTGAAAAAAAGATGGTCTATTCCCCCAACACATCCTGCATCTTCACTTTAGCCACTTCCCCATCTTCACTTTAGCCACTGGTTCTATCCCACAGGTCTGGCTCTCCAGCTCTGGCCCACCATCCTTCCTGCCCTCTTCATTTATCCTTAGATCATGAAGTTCCCTGGTGACTAAACATCATTAGGAACCTAGGATGCTAATGTTCTTGAGGATCTGGTTGCACTCTAACATCTGAATGACTCACTATTACTGCATGTTTGAATCACTTCCAAATTCTCATCTTTGTAGATAACATTGTGATGAACATCCTTGCATAGAAATCTCTTGACTATAGACTGTTTCCTTGGGAAAAATTCCTTCAAGTGAAATCACCAAGAGAAAGCAATAAGGATTCTGAGACATAATGACAAACTGCTTGTCAGAAAGGTTGTATCTTCCACTCCTGGAGGCATATAAGAATCCTCACCACCAATATCCACCTGCACTGAAGGACCATCATTCACAAAAACAATGCGAACACACATTTGCTAATCTGATAGCAAAGAAAATAGTATCTAATTTTAATATGCACCTATTTTATTCCTAATATTGGTTTCCTTTCTCACATTTACTACCATGTATTTCTCCTTTTATGAGAAAATTCATATCCTTCACCCACTTTCCAACTGCACTATTCATTCTTTTTTTAACAAACAACTATTTTTTTGCACTATGCACTCTTAATAAGAGTACTTCATATTGATTTCGAGTTGTTTATGTAGAAGGTATTTGTCATACAGACTGAACACATATTTTTCTGAGTTTGTCAACTGACTTTTGATTTTGTTTTGTTTGTTTTTCTTTTGGCACACTAAAGATTTTTTTCTCCCCATGAACAAAACAATTTTCAACTTGTAGTTTCTGCCTTTAGTGTCATATGCCAATAGTATTTCTTATCCCGTAATTTCTTAAATATTTATCTAAAATAAATTAGGTGCTTTTTCATTTTTACACTTAAATTTTAATCTACATGCAACATATTTTGGGGTTTGAGATGAATGAGGGACCTAATGGTCTTCCACTAGTTACATATTAACTAAATCCATTAACTTTTATTTTCCAGATTTTCTAAGACTATTTATTGGATATGCTTTCTCTTTCCATCACAATATAAAAATATTTACATTACTGGAAATTTTTAATATGACCTAATATCTGGTAAATTATCCACCAAGATTCTGGCTGGGAATTGCATTAAATCCATAAACTAATTTAGGAACAATTTAAATATTTAAAACACTGATCACTCCCTTTCAGGAATATGCTAAAACCCTCCATTTATGTAAGTGCTCTTTTGTGTCCCCAGTATAGCTCTGTAATGCTCTGTAGTTTCTTCCCAGTGCTCTTCCTAGCTATTCCATCTCTGATTGTGTTACGAATGGAACATTACATTTCCAGGCTTTCTTACAGGCAGAGGGGCTGCGCTGTGCTCATTTCTGCATGAAGGCACCGTCTGCACCTCCCTTAAGTCAAGCATAGCTAGTTCCAAAGCCTTTTCTGAGGAGTCACCCTATGGGCTTCTAGGTCATGATTACTGAGGGGGGCAGCACTTTACCTCCAGGATGCAGGTCTCCCCAGTTTACCTCAGTTTACTACTTTCATATTCTTCTACCCTCTATGGCCCTTCACACAGTGCATGTCCTGTCCAATCAGAAATGGCCAGTCCTACATATGCCAGACCCTCCCTCCAACTAGAAATGCTTCTCCCTGTGCTTCCTGGCCTGTAGAAATGACATTCACTCTTGAAATTCAGCAAAATGCTACTTTCATCATCCATGTTTAAATGTCCCCACCGGAACTTCAACTTGCAGAGTGGCCCTATGTTCTGCTTTAGAAAATGAGTTATTCACACATCTGTGGCACTGTGAAGGCCCAGCCCACATCTATGTCACCTGCCTCAAATCACATGCTGTGCACATGGCTGCAACAAATTAAGTAACTAACAGGATGAAGGAAACTGGAAATAGGCACCCTGAGTGTGGAGAAGTCTCTCATACCTATTCACTCCCTGAGCCAAAAGGAAGAAGTACTCAGGAAGGCAGGGGGCCAGTGGAGCTGAAGACAAAGGAGTGTTTGTACCTCTTCAGAGTGGATGGGGTACAGGCCAGTCCAGTCCTGCACTCTTGGAATCACCCCAGACAACCTCTCAGGTCCCTCCCTCCTTCCCTCTCCTAGGGAAGTTAGACGCCCCAGTCTTAGAAATCAAATCTGGCCCAACCACAGCTCAGACATGCTCAGAAGAAGGCCAAGGTCCCCAGTCCCACAGCCACAGAGCAAATTCACCTGCAAAGCTTATAAAACACAAATAATGGTCTCACCCAGGTCTCCTGAGTCAGCCTCATAGGTGAGGTTGGGGCAGCTACCAGTGACACTGATACTAGGCTAAAGCATAGCTCAGGTAAGCCCAGCTCCATCTCCTTGGCCTTCCTGACTGAGGCAATGTAGAGATGCAAAGAAGGAACGAACATTTAACAATACCTACAGGCCAGGCACAGGGCGAGGAAGGCACTTGATGGGTATTACCTAATTCCCTCAGCAAATCTGTACAAATTCTTGTCCCAATTTACAGATGAGCAAATATTCAAAAGTATAAGTCTCATTTCCAAGTGACAAGGCTTGGACAAAAATAGACCCCATATTTGAGAAATCCAACCTTTTCTGGTTTAGCTAAGGTACTAAAATTCCCAAGCATCTATCTCTCAGTTATGCCTAAAGCAACCAAGCACTTGCTCCTAAGCCTCCAAGCATAAGAGCTATTGATCTTCACTGAACAGGCTCAGCCCTAGTCTTTTCAAGGTCCCTACTTTTCCTCCCGTCCTAATCTGCACTTGTGTATTACAAGTCAAATCACTAGTGGTCCTCTTCCTGCCCTGGGTCATTCCTGCCTCAGTTACTCTGCCCTCAGGCATATCCAGGTAGGAGAGAAAGTCTGGGGTTCTTCACAGTTCCTAAGTGGTAAGACAACCTGTATACTTCTAATGCTAAAGCTCTCCTGGCCTATGACACTTCAAACCCTTTGGAAGCAGTGCAGTGGCAGATGCTTGGGATTGTTTTTAACTCCTGGAAGCTAGAAAAAAATAATAAATCCAGGATTAGAATAAACTAAGCCATAATTAATTACTGCAATTTTGTTGTTATTTAGTCTGCTGTATCTTTTTAATTTGGCTTCATACTTGGTTACCTCTTTTAGAGTATTAATTCTATTCTATTTTATAAATTCATATTTTTTAGATAAAATGTTTTTGTCTTAAAAAGAAAACATTCAGAAATAAAGAACTATACTTTGCCTCATATTTGACGTAAAGCCTCATGCGCTACAGAAGCATCATGAAGTCAAGCACCGCCCTGGTGGAACTTACTGAAATTGCAAGCAAAGTACCCAGGAGGAAAAAACAAAAAATTTTTTTTTGAGATGCTATAAATATTAAGTCTTCAAATATATATCCTTGGTTCTTTACATGTGAATTCCCAATGTACAACATTATCTGTAAATGGAATTAATATTATGTCATATACATGTACAAGTCATTATTTTTCAAAATGTGTAGATGTGATTAGTAAAATGCATGTACATCTACATGTGTCATCTAAAGAAGCTTCAAAATTCAGTATCTGTTTGTTTACATATATTTTCCTCACTGAAGGATCATTAAAATATAGTTACTGTCATG
Source organism: Scalopus aquaticus (assembly GCA_004024925.1). Classification (NCBI taxonomy): domain Eukaryota; kingdom Metazoa; phylum Chordata; class Mammalia; order Eulipotyphla; family Talpidae; genus Scalopus; species Scalopus aquaticus. Next base: position 104,227 of record PVIJ01002960.1, read on the forward strand.
TGAAATATTTCCTAAGTTGTTCAGTGTTACAAAGGGACCCTCATACTCATAAAGACCAGAATCTCTGACTTTAAGGGAGAACTGACAGCTTTTAAGAAACCCAACACCATGGCATGCCATCCTGACTATTGCTTCTTGAAGAGAATGCAGATTAAAATTTCTATTTGGTAGACAGTGAGAAGCCAAAACTACAACTTTTGCACAAAAGAGTGTATGTCCATTCATCAAAAGAGCAAAGAACTGCTGTAATATCAACATGACATTACAACAGAAGTGTTTATTTGGGAATTGGGGAGAAACAAGAACAGATGATGTCTAGGAAATATCTGCTCCTTTAGTTAATCATTCCAACACATGCTGAACAATTCATGTAGGATGGTCCCATGGAGCCAAAAAGATTCAGGACACAGACTCTCTCGTCCATCTGACCACTGATCCAGAGGCAAGTCAGGATCCCAGGGGCAGGCCATTAGCTCTGGACCCCCATCCCATTCACTGGGGCTGCAGGTAACTACCTCCCCCTCTTCACTATCTATGTCTCCAGTATGGAGACAAGAAAGTCACTTCCATCTCCCTGAGCTTCAGGTTTTTTTCACCTTAAAAGAGAGATAAGCATTTCTACTTTCAAAGGTAATTCCAAGAAGCAGTAGGATAATATATTCCTTATGTGCTTGGAAGTGCCTGGAATATAGCACATGCTTTGCTATCTATCCACCCATTCTCCCCACTGCACCACTTCAGCTTTCATTCTCGGATGGCAGTCATTTGACTTTTATTCCTTCAGAAGGTATGGCAGTACTCAACACCAGGGCTAATACAGTGCTTACTTTGGGCTAACCACTTTACAGGCATGAGTACCCCAGCTAGTCCATACAACCACCATCATTTTCTGGATGAGGAACTGAGAGGCCACAAGACTGGAGAACAGGGGAGTCAGGTCTTGTGCCCAGAGTTCCAGTCACAAGGCCTTATTTTAACTAGGGATGATTTCACAAAGAAAAAGAGGAGGGGGTGAGGGAATAAGTAAGGCTCAATTATAACAATATCATTTCCAGGGCCTCCCTGGTAGCCTAGGAGTTAAGTCTCAGCGCTCTACAGCCTGAGTTAGACCCTCAGCCAGGGATCTAACCCTCACGTGGCACAGCAGAACTCTCCTGTCTCACCTGCGGCTCCTCTCAGCAGTGTATTTCAGTGGATCCACCTGTTCTGCTCCCCACTCTGTCTCTGGTGAATCCTCTCACCCCCCACACACACACCCCTCTGGCCTACACCCCAGTTCTTCTATGTCAAAAAAGATTTTTTAACTGTCATTTCTAATTCCCTCTTGTACAACAGTTACTACATAGCTACCATATCCACATAAATCATCACCTATGGCTTCTCCCAACAACCCTGGAGGGGGGTCTCAACCTCCCAGTGTTAACAGAAGGAAGGTGAGCCCAAGGCTGTATCCAAGGTCACACAAACATCAGGGGCCCACTGGGTGTGAATCCTATGCCCCAGGCACATCCTGGGAGTAACCTGCCAAGAGTGTTCATTTCCATTAAGTGAAACCCTGGGAGTTAAAAGGACACTTCCCAGTCATTACCCTGCTCCACTGTGCGATGGCAATTTAGGTGAGGCCCATAATCTCTGTGTGCCTCAGTCTGCCAATCTGAAAAATGAGGATGAATCAGTGAAGAGTAAAGCAACCGTGACCACAACCTGGCATATTAACTAGTAACTACAATGATAAAACAATACTAAGGTGAGCAGAGGGCTCAGCGCCTGAGTTGCACACTCAGAGAAATAGGTTGTATTCAATGGGGATCTTCTGAGAGAAATGGGAAAGAAGCTAGGGTCACAGTTCTATTCTCACTAGCTGAGGGGTCCTGACCAAGGTACTTTATTTCTCTGGGCCTTGGTTTCCTTATTTATAAAATGCACAGGGTTATCACAAGTAATAAATGAGATGACGGAGGTAAAATACCCAAAATGATGTGTGGAGTTCAACAAGTAGGAAATACAGGGATCGACTCAGACATAATCGACTCCTGGGCTAGGAAGAGACTCTTTTCCTAAATTACTTTAAAGCACGAGATCGGTTGTGGGGGTGGGATTATGCAACAGGCAGCCTGGATTATCCAGTGTTTGTTCACATGCTACACACAAAAAATTCAGTCTCACTTTATGTGCTTAGAAGAATTGAAAGAAAAACAGCTGTTGCTGGTAAAATAATTATTACAGTTTACTTCATAATATACAATCAATTCATATCTCCCCAAATTAAAGGGAAACAGCTGTTACATATAAATCAAGGCCTACTTTTATTTCCTAGAAAGAAGGTGTTATAGAAACCTAAGGCGAACCATTTGAGATACATCACATCACTGTTCCATTCTTCTTTGTAAAAGATATGGATTTTTTTTGATAGGTCTTGCTAAAAGCAGGGTCGGCCAAGCCCTCCAGGGGTGAGTCCCAAAGGGTACCTCATCCGATCCTGGGTTAGAGGAGGCTGGGCTCCTTTTTCCTTCCTCACCCTTGTCATCTGCCTCAGAGCTTCAAGTCCAGAGTATTAGGCTGTATTAAACAGTTTCTCTGAAGCGGTAAGTATACTCTGAGGGGTGAAGGAAGTGTTGAGGGTCAAGAGCATGCCCCATTAGGCTGGTGACTAACCCCTACTTTCTCTAAAACTCCTGCTCCCCCCTCCATGGGGTCTGGTTTGCTAAAGACACAGACTTTCCAGAATCCTTCTTTAGCAATGCTTTCCTTGAACAACTAAAAATACAGTAACTCCTTCAGAGAGGTAGGCTGGGGCTATACAAACACATGAATTCACAGTAATTACACACAAAAGCCTATTCGAAGAGGCAAAGAGAAACATGGCTCATAAATTGAGTGCTGATCAATTAGGACTCATGGGGAAAAAAGAGGGGGGCTATTACCATAATAGCATATTAACTCCTGCTTCCTACCCACACCTTATAACAGGGCTGTTCAACATTAATACAATACCACCAAGGAGGGGCAAAGAGAGCTGGAAGTTCAATGTGGAGAGAAATAACCAGCTGTTCTGCTCGAATCCCATGCCTTTCCCACTGAGGCAGGTCTCTGGGGATCTGACGTTCAAATACTTGGTCTGTGTACAGGTAAGCCTGCAGGAACTCTTCGTATATGGCTTCATCTACTTGAAGCTCTGCCTGGGGACGCTTCCAGTCTGATTTCTCAGAGAACATAAAGGGGGATCTGGACTCATGTCACAGAGCTAAAGAAAGGGGAATAAAATGAAAGCCTTTCCTGTGAAATGTCACTTGGCTTCTCTGTTGTGCACAGTTGATTTTGAGTTGATTCCCGTGAGACAGGGAACAGACCCATCGTACCCATGGCTACATTCTGTGACTCTCACCTCTGCCTGCATCAGCTATAATACAAAAGGTACCAAATGTAAGAAGAGAGAAAGGCTGAGATTCTGTTCACTCTGTTTGGCTTGTTTTCTGCCTGGCAGAGTCTAGAAAACTAAGGACCACTTTTCCCAGCCTCTTTTCCAGTCAGGCTCTTGTGTGTCTTTGCTAACAGGCACCTCCATGGCAGTTCAGGTTTTCCCATGGGTGGTGGCAGAGGTTCCAGAGCTTTGTCCAGAGTTCCACAGTTGGGTGCCAGCAGCAGGGGGACTCTCCATGGGGCAGGGTGAATGTGGGAGGCAGCAGCTTCCAGAAGGTCAGCTCTGCAGTGTTGCTCCAGGGTTCCTCCTGCAGGTTGGAACAAGGACTAAGTTCCTGATAATTTGTTGGCCTTGCATTAAATCCTCTTCTACTTAAACTAGAGCAAATCCTGGATAGGTGCGAAAGATTCTACCAGCCAAGTGCAGGCAATCTCATAGGAAAAAAAACCTTGGTGTGAAAAAAATTTACTTTAGACAGGATATATCAAAGGTGAAGGCCTATATAGACAGACACAGGAAATCTATTTGAGACTCATTACTTTTTAAAAAATTATTATTAATGATGTACCATTATTTTAGATCCTTGTTTGTTTTTTTGTAACACTGGTTTTCTCCACTCAGAAATGGTCACCATAATCTTCCCACCATCAAAGCACCCATAATCCTGACTCCACTATAAGAGTCAGTACTTTGAAGGAACCAATCAGACAAATGAGTAAAAGAGCACCAAGAAAGACATCCACGGTCATGCTGTTACTAAGTGGTGAAAGGCTGAATATGACCTAAGTGAATGTCCATCCAACTGAAGGCGTGGTGGATAGGTTAGGACCTACCTGTAGGGGAAAATTTTTCACAATCACGAGAACCAATGCTATGAAAGAAAATCAAATAGTGTGGAAAAGAAACTACAGCACATACTACTGATTTTGAAAAGGCAGTCCACAAAACACAGACATCACCTCTTTTTAAAAATCCACATTTGTGTGTATACACACATCTATGTATATTTGGTGCAGCACAGACAAAAGCTTGGAAGGATATGCCCCTGACTGTTACCAAGATGCATGCTCATGTTCTGCCCCCAGGTTTGCTGGATGGTAGAAACTGTCTGTTACAGCAGCACCTGGCCTAGTGCCACACTTGGGAGCAGCCAGAGAGCAGCCCAACAGCAATGAGCCAAATCACAAGTTTGGTCTGGACCCCAGACAGTTGGCAAGCCTGTTCCATGCCAAGCCTGCTACCTTCCAGGCCTTTACTACCTGATGGTCTGACTAAGCCTTGCCTATAGTGCTTCCTCCCCCACCTAAAAATCTCCCTAGGATGGCCCATAGCTCATGAAATACACCTGGTCATTTCAGTTCTAGGATATGGTACCAGGTAAGTCCTGCTTACTAGACTACCCCAATTCAAAGACCCATCCATCTCTGCTCACAAAGGACATGAAAAAACATGGCAGTGGCCAAGGCTTAGAAAATGGATGAGTCAACTCTTCAAGTCCTTTGTGTTAAAAGCCCGTTTTCAATCAGAGGATACACAACAAACACTAATACATGATGATTTGAAGATTTCATTTCCAGTGTAGCATGCAGCTGACACCCAGCAACCATGCAAAAACACATGGCCAGTTCCAGTCCTGTGGAAATGATCCCAGTTCACAGAGCTGAATCACCAGGTAGAGTGGTGCAGCTGTGTGATTCAGACATTGAGGGGGTGAATCTAACCCACCAACAACCCTGTCCTCCAACTCCTTCCATTAACACTGCGGCTTCAAAGTCACAGACACTTCATGCAGAAAGGACCCATAAAAAAGTTCTTGGTACTGCTCTGTGGCAAGGGTAGGGGTGAGGGGATGAATAATTAAAGTATAAAACAAGGTGATGGACCCTCAGGACTAGGAGTTAGGTATTAAACCCAGATTGGAACAGCAGGTGCAGAGTGGAGATGATACTTCAGAGTAGCTCACTGCATTTCACTTATTAGCTAGAGAGGAGTGAAGGGAGCTCAAGAACCTAGTTATGAGCCTGTGATGTGGGACAACATGTGGCCCCCGTCCCTGTAGCCAGCAGGTGCAGATGTTACGCCCAGGCACAGAGCTGCAACCAGACTAAATGCGCTAAGTATTTCAACCAACTTTCACAGAGCTCAAAGCAGCATCTACAGTGTGACTGACACATTCTTCCTAAGGGGCTAAGAGCAGAAACTGGTCCTGAAGTGCTTAGTTCAGGGTCTGCGTGTGAACCTGAGGTGGGTATAAGCAAGCTGCTAAGCTTCCACAGACTCGCACCATCCCAAAGGCCGCCAAGCACCTCCACTCAGCTATCTTGATAGGACAATGATTTCAAAACAAATGCCTAATCTGGGAATTTTTAGGAGATTTTTAAGAGAATACTGTGGCGTTTTTCTCTAATGTGCATGTGTTTTATTCTTTGAGAGTATTCAGTTCTGAAGAAAAGTCAGAAAATGGGAGGGATGACTCTTTAAGTATAAAGATATTTTAAGTAGGTAGAACACATGTATGTTAAACATAGAAAAGTATGAAAGGACTAAGAGATACTTAACAGTACTTATAAGGTGATAACTATACCCAAGACATCTGGGCAATAAATATTCATGACACAATAACTGCTAAAAAGGGGCACTAAATATTCATGATATATTCATATGTATGAGACCAAACATACAAGAGAAACTTAGTATCTGTTGTAATTCAATTACTCATTAGTGACACCCATTCTTGTCCTCTAATCCATGGCTGTTGATCAAACTGGCAAGCCAGATGGAGCAAGGGAGCTCTGTCCCAACATATTTCCAGCAGAACTGTTGGGGGGGGGGGGAAGGCGCACGCCCAGGGCACCTCCCATTCACGGCCCCCTATTAGTACTTCAGCTGCTATGCACCCAGGACTCAGATGCTGTCTTCCTGCCCCCATCACCAGTGTTACCTTCCTGTGTTTTAAATTACATCAAGGTCATTTCCCACAAACTATCTACCACTAACTCTGCCCAGGAGCACTCCGTACTCTGTACAGATTTGTTTATTTTCCTTAAATGCCATCAGATCTCAAATGCATAAGGGTCCTTTATAGCTTTAAGGTATTTTACTATGTGGTCCTTAATGGGAATTATAGTAAATTCCCTTCTAACAAAGACAATAGAAAATAGATACAAATAATTTATGAAACATCTCCGCTGATAAATAATCACACACATACACACACACACACACACACACACACACACACACAGCTGATGCTTCTGTTGCCTTCTGTGGACAAAAGAATTTGGTAACAGAAACTATAGAAAGATTGCTGCATGGATTCAGAAGTGAGGAGAAGTATTCTGAAAGCTCTCAAACTTCAAACATTTAAAAAATATCAAATGGTTTCACTTATAACAGGACTATAAGGAAACCAAATAGGAGAGAGACACTCAGCGGGTGGGGGGGGGAGCGGAGGATAAGGGCACAAAATGGAGTAGAAAAGAACACAAGGGACCACGGAGATGGATCACAGGTGAATTGGTGGTGGGTTACCCAAGGGGACTGCAAAATGTAAAAGACACAAATAATAATAAAAATTTTAAAAAAATATTCTCGTATTAGAAGAACAAAAAAAAAAAAAAAAAAAAAAAAAAAAAAAAAAAAAAAAAAAAAAAAAAAAAAAAAAAAAAAAAAAAAAAAGGTCCCAAACACACCAGGGACAGGAGGAGGCTTAGGCAAATAAGCAACTTTCTACTCTTTACCTTTCAAGAGGACCTTTTATAATCTTTTTCACAAATATCTTAATCATAAGAAAAGTACTTCAGGGGACTTTCTACCAGGAATCTGCATAAAAACAGCACAAGTGTCTGCACAGAGTTAGTGGCTGACACAGGTAAGGGAGGCCCCTGGTTGCCTGGGCACGCCTGTCTCATTTCTTGCCAATTCACCACTAAATTCACCAAGCACTCACGTGGCATCTGTTTTATGACCCACTGAACTCAGGATTATAGGTGATAGAAATTAAAAGTGATACAGAGAATTCCGAGGTAATTTCTCACAACACAAACATGACTGTGTGTTGACCTACAAGTTTGAAATTATTTTCTAGATGCAGATATCTAAGAACAACAGGATTAGATGAAAAGTCCTAGTTTCCTTTCAGTCTGAGAAAAACACAAGGAATGTATAGCCTGTTGTCCCACCTATAGATGACACTAACCATACAGAGTTTTCTGGTAGCTATACAATCAAAGGGAAAAGCATGACATCAGGGTCAAACCATAGGTTGGTCCTGAAAGGTCCTTCCTGGGCAGGTCTTTCTGTCTCTCGGCATTCAAGGGCTCTCCTCATGGGAAGTTTTCTTTCATCTCAGATCCATGTGGTTAAAGTTAACGTTACTTGAAGTTCCCCTCCAAGAAGCTGCCCTTACCACTTCACCTTCCACCACTGAGCATGAACAAAATCCAGGGCTTGGATGTGCAACTGTAGGCTTCATAAGGATTAATCTTACTCTCCAAATATCTCCAAGCACCCCCAAGAAACAAAAAGGACTAGGATTTTTCTTTATTTTTCCTCTTGCTTTGAATAAATGCCAAGCACACATAGGGTCATTCTGATGATGAAAAAGAAACAGCATAAATAGGGATAATCACTTGGAAGATATTAATCCAAAAGCAACTATTTACAAGGCTGAGTTTAGTCAAGTACAGGCAAAAATCCATTTTCTTCCTCCCCCTGCTCACCACACCCCCCAAACCCAAAACCTCAAAGCTGCTCTTTCCAATATACCCTCCACGCCCCACAGCTTTTCCAGGTGATAAAACACTCAGTGATTAATCCATATCAATCTGTCCAGAAAGATGGAAATGGGGGAGAAAAGGGATCTCCTTATCTATTTTCTCAGCTTGTTCTTCTCTCCTTCCCCCCTCACCAGGATATGTCTGGTTTCTCCAGGAATGGGGGGTTTAATAGAAACTGCTTAAATTCTCTTTACATCTTCAGAGCAAAGCAAAGGAAGTTTGAGCCCAGAGCCTGACTCTAAGCCACAATATACAGAGGTCAGAAAATATGTCCCAAGACAGATTCCTGCCCCAAAGGTAGGAAAAAAGCTCTTGTAGTGCTGAGAGGAAAGGAACCTGGAGGGGCCAAGTCCCCTGTATTTTGCACTTTTGCACCTAGAGGGGTGGTGAGGGAATAAAAACACTGAAATGCTGAGGGGGATATGGAAGCATGAGGAGTTTGTGTTCTGCTTCCTGCTAGGGATAGCAGCGACAGCCCAGTGCAGTAGAAATAGTGGTGAGCACAGTCCTGCACAAGCTGGGCAGGTTCTCAAGTGCTAGCGAGGACCTAGGAGAGACCTCGGAGTGTGGGGTCTTCCAGCCAGATGTGGACCCAGGTCCCCAGCTACGGCTCACTCCAGTGACACAGGCTGAACCTTACTCACTGAAGACAGGAGCAGGAGGCTCAGTGTGGTGGTGGGAAGCTCATGAGAGGACAGCAAGAGGACCAGATGACCAGCAAGAGGCCACTCTCCGTAATGTGATGGCAACCTTCTCTTGGTACCCAGATTCCACCTGCATCAGAAAGGGGGCCCCCCAAGGGTGACCTGAGAGATGAAGAGATTTACTCTGAAGGAAATGAGGTGCTTTAAGCTAGCCAGATAGCATCTCTTGCTTTAGACTCCAGAAAGCCGCCATCAGGACAAAATATACTAAAAGAGAAATAAAGTCATTTATGTGGGATAGCAAAATTCAATTCACTTATGAAAAATTCTGCCCACCACAACATGTCACTGACATACCTCACCCCTCCACAAGCAGCCCACAGCAGGAAACATCTCCACTCTGATCTATACATGTCCTCGAGATCTATGTGCCACACGGGCAGAAATTATGAGTGTCCGTGCATGAGAAGGCACAACACTAACCTCCAGAGGAAAAGCAAGTGGGTGCAAGCTTGCCAGGTCAAGTCCAGGCTCACCAAGCCATCAAAGAAAACTTACCTCCTGAAGGGTCTGGGGCCTTCTCCTGTGGCACGCTGACGGCATCCCTGTGGGCTGGACCCCCGTCTTACCGAGTGGCAAACAGACTCAGCAAGATTATGTGACTAGGTCAAGATGACCAAGCTAGGTGGCAATATGATTAGGACAGTGGCCCTTTGGTGTGTCCCCCAGTACCTGGACCTACACAGCAGTCAGATGTTGTGCATTAGCTGTGCAACATCCATTGATGAGCCACATTTTTTGCTTTATACACGAAGACACTGATGTTTAAAGAGGTCAAAAAAATTGACTCACAGAGCAAGCCAAGCATTAAGGTGAAGCAAGTGAAGTGTTTGACGAAGGCACAATCTTTAAGGAGGATCCCAAAAATCTCCCTAAGATAAATGTTTTGATGCAGTGTTTTAAAGCATCAAAACATATACAAAAAACCAGACTGTATACAACATCACAATTTTAAATAAAGACAGGATCAATATTACTGACTTTTTGCCTCAGGCTCCAAAAAGGCTCAGCACAGCACTGGGGCAGAGCAAGAAAACCAGCCCAGCTCAACCCTTCCTGACCTGAACCCAAAGAGCCCAGATGCCACTGCCTGGCACCTTGCTGTCTCTGATGTATTCCTCCTCGCAATTTTACCTCAAACGGCCCTTTGAAAGAAATAAGATGCTCCATCCTCCCAGGTGTAAGCCAGGTGACTGAACTCCAGGGAGAATTGCAGGGGTCTAAATAGATTCTATTCCATAATCATGTATATGTATTATGTAAATGAAGAGCTTTCTGGCTCCAATAAGGGAGAAGGTTACCTTAAGATATCAGCCAGAGAAGGTATGGAGTGGGCCCTAAACTAGGGATCAGTTGCTTGTCTCCCATTTGATGGATTTCCTGGCTCAAAATTTAGCGTTCAGCAGTGACAGGATGTCAGCTGTGGGCCTGTATTTACACAAGTCAAATTCATCCAGTGGCATTCCTTTTTACTTGCCTTTCAAAGGCCAGTGAGCTCCTGTGAGCATTTCCACTCTGATCACTTTTTAATCTCATATTAATGCCCTGTGAAGAGTTTGTTCAATAAATACTTGTGATTAAAAATGTGAATATTTCTTGGATCAAAGCCAGAGTTCCTTACTGGTGATTCGGAAGAAAAGCCCGAAACCTGCTTAAACAATTACCTGAACCATAAGGAAGACAGTTAATTTTCTCCCGCAATGGCCTTCAGAGACTAGACGCAAACACGTCATACACTAAAAATCTGAACCCAGCAAACTGTCTCACGTCCAAATTACTGTAAACGCGTTAAATTGCTAAGCTCGGCCTCACAATTCAAAGTTAAGTCCAGCAAAGTGAGAAAACTTTGGGCACTTGCGTGAGCGCGTCTGGCTCCTCTCAGTCCCCTGGCCCAAAGAGACGGTCGCAGATACGGCGCCCCCTCCCCCGTCCGAGGGGCACATGGTCGCGCGGGCGCTGCCCTCCCCCCTCACACCCGGCCCACCTGGGCAGTCGTGACTCGGGTCAGCGTCGGAGTCCGAGTGCTCCCCAATCCCCCACCCCCACCCCCGCCTCTGGTCTTCCGCCCACGCACCCCTTGCGGCCAACCCACCTCAAACCATGCCCGGTACCTGGCACGGGAGCGTGGCCCGGACTCGGAGAGACGCTCCAGAAGGGCGGCTTCAGAGAGGGCACGGCGACGAGGGCTGCCCCCTGCCCGGGTGCGCGCCCAGCGGCCCGCGCCCCAAACCGCGCTGGCGCCGGCGCCGAAGCGCCGCGGGCGGGGGCGCGACGCAGCAGGTGGCCGTCTGGCCTTGCCACCTCCGGGGTCGTTGGCCGGAGACGGGGACGCGAGCGCGGGCACGACTCTCCTGCTGCCGGCCTTCGCTCAGCCTCGGCGCGTTCTCCCAGCCCCGGGCGCGCCGGCTCGGCTCGGCGGGGGCGGACGCCGCGCCGCTCCGCTCCGCTAGCCCGCCGACGCCGCGCGCACCTCCCCCGCGGCCCACCGCTCCTGCCACGGCCTCGACCCTCCGGGCGGAGCGGGGTCTGAGCGCTAGTGGAGGAAGACTGCGGCGGACCGCGGGAGGCCGGCTGGGTTGCTGTCCCCGCACGCCTGGTGGGGACCCCTCCCTCCGCGGCCCCGCCTCAGCCCGCCCGCGCGGCGGCGCTGTGGGGGTTCTGGGCTTCGCCACCCCCACCTTGAGGGAGCCGGGTCCACCCGTGCACCCAGACTGAGCCCTGGCCCCGACGCACCTGCGCTCCCTAGCTGGACCCCAGCTCCACCCCAACCTTCCTTGTCACCTGGGGGCTTCGCGTCCAACGGCGCCGGGCCTGGGGCGTCCCGGATCCGCCTCGTAAAGCCGGCGGCCGGAGGCCCCAGGGCCGGAACGAGTGGACGCCGTGGGTAGCAAGTGCGTATTTGAAGAAAAGTAAAAGGTTTTTTTTTGTTGTTGTTGTTATTGTTGTTGTTTTTATAACCGTGTGGGTCCGGAGAGTCTCCAGGCTAATTAGGGAAGCTGCCGCCCTGTCATGAGGTGAATCATTATTGACACTTCAAGTGTGGGAAGAAAGGCTGCAGATGACTTCTCAGTCTCGCTGGCTCCCTTTTTTCTTTTCTTTTCTTTCTTTCTTTCTTTCTTTTTTTTTTTTTTAAGACAGGCTGATCCTTTTAAGGAGACCATCTTAGGAAACGTGCTGGCCTCGGATGGTGGCTCAGCTAATCAACAAGAAAACGCGCGCTGAAGCCTGCTCAGCCGCTGATTGCACAGCCCAGGACGCAGGCACCCCAACCATGTGCCCCCAAGAGCGGGGAGCTTTTCTGGCAGGCAGGAAAGATGAACGTGATCTGTGTTTTCCTGCAGGGAACCGAGGCCATGACAGTTTATACCCGAGAAACTTTCATGTCCCAGCTAGAAGAAACGGTGTTGACGTCAATGAGGCTCGAATTTTTTCCCGACGTCTGAATTTTGCGCTGCTATGTGTGGACCACCCTGGGGAACCGGATTTGATGATTTTCCATGCGACATTGAGGACCCAAGTTCATGTTTGCTCAACCACCCACAGCACAGCGATGGAAGGGCTCTCTCCAATCACTGACTTTAAAACGGATCAAAACCCAATAGAAGAATTGAGGCAGGAAAATAGCCTAAAGATAGATTCCACTTACTTGAGCATGTAAAATAAGTTTCCTGTCAACATTTTTTGACATAACCCCTTTACCATGAGCTATTCGATTAAAAGTCCTTTGTGAGAGTTATGTGTTTTAAATTCCCTGTATGAAAGGAGCAAAATGCATTGTGAATCTGTCTGCAGGACCCTCAGCCCCAGGTCAATATCCTGCATTCAGGATGGACAGGTGACTCATGACAATCAGAGACAATGACTCCATTAGGTGTGTTTGCTTTCTTCAAAATCCTCCCACAAACTAAAATGAAGGACAATCAAGGCAACACGCCTTTTTCTCCTCTCCCACCTTGAGCCTCTCTGTTCCTTGCCCTTCCAAAATCACAACTTTTTTGTTGTTGCTGTTGTCACTCCTGTTTGTTGACTCCATCAATCGCCATTCTACCTAAAAATTTAATTTGTTGCCAGAATGACTTAAGTCTCTGCCTTTATTTGTGTGTTCTGTGGGTGGCTTTTGAAGTTCCGGGAGGTTCTGAGAGGACAAAAACCAAAGTTCTTGGTGATTAGCTAAAGCTAATGGTGAGAAAGAACATGGTGTCAGCACCCAAAATAGAAAGTGGTGGGAACTTTGTGAATAGGTTGGAAAATGGGAAATTATCTGGAGCCTGGAGGGCAAGCTTCATGCTTTAAAAATGTTTAAAGAAAGACTAGCCCTCCTTCATCCCCAGTGGCTCCACCTTTCTGCCAAAAACTCTGGTTCCTAGGGCCTTACCATTTGCCTTTAAGGGCATCGTCCCTCTTTAATGCCTCTTGGACAGCCTTGAAGCTGGTTTTGAGAAAAGGCTAAAATGCTCAGGGAAGGATTTGCTAAAGATTCCAGGGAAGCATAAACCCCACAGAGTTTCTTGAATTTTAGATAGGCAACCATAAAGCTAAGAACATGGGTTTGGCTGTTGCCTACTCCAAAATACGTTTCAACTATACCTGAACACTCCCTTCAAGGGAAGGAGAACCTCACTGATAAGGCCAAAGAAAAAGGATTATGCTACTTCTGAATATGCTGCCCCTCATCTGGAAATACATTTTCAGATCCATGGGCTGGCTAGCCAGCAGAATCCAGATTCCAACCACTGTCCTTCCTATCCTCCTCCAGCTCTTGGGCTTCCTTTCAATACCACTATCAGCTCACTTCACTCTAGCCAAGCTGGCCTTCTCCCACTTTCTGAACACCCAACCTCTTTCCTGCCTTGGGGCCTTAGCCAGAGCAGTCCCTTCCCTGGAAACCTATGCCCCAGCCCTTCGACTTACTCCCACCCTCAGATGGCCAGCTCTTCTCATCCTTCAGGTTTTAGCTTAAATGTCACTTCCTTCGGTCATTTCTCCTGACCCCTATTTCCCACTTGCACCTATTCTTTTCCTAGAATCTGTAACACACTCTATAATGGTCAGTCTTTAGTTTCACAGTGAATCCCCACACCAGAGCACAACTCCAAGAGCCTGTATCTGTTTTGAACATTACTGTCACATTTCTAGCACCTAGTGTGGTTCTAGTACATAGTAGCTGCTTGATAAATATTTATTAACTAATGAATATTAATAAATGAATATTAATAAATGAACCTTGACCTGTTCTAACCTCGAATTGCTCTCCCACAAATATATGAATCTGCGATTCTTTGTCATTCTGCTCTTGCTCCTTGTTTCCCAAAATTCTGCTCTTTGACTGCTCTCTTGTCTCAAGAGACAGCCTTCCCCACCCTCCAGACATAGCCCTGATCCTCATGGTCATCACCCCAACTGCTCTCTTACGGACACCCCTTGTGCTTTCATCACTTAGTCCCCCTGCTATATCTTTCTGTCTGAAACCCCAAACCCACATCACTCTCCTGTAGCCTACAGCTATGCTGCCAAGGAAAATCACAATCTGTGCAGACCAAAACCGCAAATATTTGTTACTCAAAGCTTCACTTGGGCCTTAATTCCCTTGGACATCCTCTGAAAAGTAAATGTGACAGTACATAAAATAAAAAGGAATGATCACCAATAAATCCAGTATCAGAGGACTCAAAGTTGCCATTTTTATTATTTTTTTTTCAGATTTTTAAAACATTCAGCAAAATCAAATGTCTTCTAGTTAGCTGGGATTAAGCCAAATGCACAATTTTATGTTCTGATTTTTTTTCATTATGACACAAGTATCTACCCATGTGATAACCAAGTCCCCACAAATAAAAATTTTAATAATTGGCTAATATATCACACTTTGTTTTACCATTTCTCTATGGCGGTGCTTCTGATTTGAAGGTATTATATAATTTTCTTTGACAAATACCTGTGTACATGATTTGTTTATATGTAAAATATAGCCTTAGGAGAGACCCAGAAGAATTCCTGAATCAATGACTATGAATGAGCCCATGGCTATGAATCTCAAGGTATGAAGACTTCTGAGGTTCAAAGGTCTAAATAACATAACTGGATGATATTTTCATTTGTCCCTGGACAGTTTCTTCTCCCCACAGCAATGAGACCTAACTGCTCTCATGAACTGTAAGTTTTTGGTCCCTAGCCTATTCTTCTGAAAAGATGATTTTGTTTCCTGCTTCAGAGAAGATTAAAGTTACCAGGAAAGAACTCCCTCAAAGCCCCTCACCTCTCCCAGTCCACAACATTGATCTGTGATCTTAGTCATAAGATGGTATCTCCCTGCCTTTTAAATTTTAGATAAGATTGTCTTGTACCCTCTTCTTCCATGATTACCACCTACAAAGATGGATCTCTCTATTACACAAATATGACCATGATATCTATCACTTGTTGAGTAACTATTATACCTCAAAATAATACTTCATTTCAAAGATTTCCATTGAACTTCTGTGAAGGAAATTTATGAAATCCAAAAGTCTTGTGCAATGTGCCCAAGATCACACTGGGACTAAATGTCAGAGTGTATAGGACACAAGCCTTAAAATTCTACATGGTATTTCTCAACATTTTCTATTATATGGGACATCATTTTTCCAAATTTGAAAGGGCGCACATAAAAATACTATTTTTCACATGAGGTTGGAAATATGGTCTAGGAATTTTAAATTCTTGTCTGTTCATGTGATATTGATGTTTTAATTCTAAGATATCCTATTAACATTCATACACGCTTTCTGTGCATGTTTCTCTGTTTTATTTTTCCTACTTCCTTTCCCATTATTTACGTGGCATCATCTGTCACCACATATCCAGGCAGGTACATTTTTATCCACACAATCAAGCAGCAGTGTGCATTTTAGCTCTAACTAATGATTAACTATTTGCAAGACAATTCTAACAATCAAGAGGTTCTGCATTCATGTCACACCTTTTTCATTTTGGTGGTTCTGAATGTTTTCTCATAAATCTTTGTAACATTTTTGAAAAGTAGATTACATATTTTAAAATCAAGTGGGCTTATGTTCAGAACAAATGCAGGGAATTCTATCATTTTCCTTATGGAATGTTTCCCTAACTTGGATGCTATTTATCCTTTTGGGCTATTTCATGTATCTGATCTGTAGGAAGGTGTTTTGGGTTTAATGAAATGGGAATACTCAATAATTCTGACTTAGGGTTGGTTGGAACTGGGAAGTTACAGTTCTGTTAGAAATTTGTCATGAATGGTAAATTTCATAAAATCTTATTGTTTCAGGTTGAGCTAAATCTTGGTAATAGTTTTCATTATTTGTTTGTGGAATTGGTTTGGTTTTCCTTTTCTCAGGTAAAGGGCACACATCTTAAGTGTTTAATTTGAACATTTAATTGCACGTGTTAACTCCCATGTTGCCGCCATCACATCAAGAGCTCAGACATTCCTATCACCACAGAAGCTTTTTTGTGCTCTTCTGTAGTCAGTGTTCACCCTCTAGCTAAGTATTATTTCATAATGGGTAAGACTACTAAAAAGACATAAATAGGCTAACATGGCTAACATGGTATAGCTCCTTTTTTAAAAAAAAAGATTTATTTATGCATATTAGAGGTGGGGTATAGGTCATAAGTATGGGAGGGAGGGGAGAGGATTCATCAGAGACAGAGTGGGGAGCAGAATAGGTGGATTGACTGAAATACACTGCTGAGGGGCAGAGTGGTTGAGACAGGAGAGGTCTGCTGCGCCATGTGGGTTAGCTCACTGACCAGGGATTGAATTTATGCTGCAGTGCTTTTGCGCCACCAGGGAGGCCTGGTATATCTTCTTTCGTATCTGTTATTCATCCAAAATGTATCAGTTCACTTTTATTGCTGTATAGTATTCCATAGTACAGATATAGCATGATTTACCCATTCCACTCATCTTGGGCATTAGAGCTGTTTCATGTTTAGGCTATTAGGATAAATTTGCTGTGAACATTCTTAACATGTTGTTGTTGAGCATAAGCACTCAGTTTTCCTGAATAGAATACTGAGACACAGGGTATATGTATGTTAACTTCAGTAAGTACTACTATTTTTCTGGAGCATTTGATCCAGTTTGTGTTACCATTATTAATGTAAAATTTACTTTTGCTCCACAGCTTTGCATATGTTATATTGTCAATCTTTTTAATTTTAATCATTCTAATGGGTGTTCTAGTGGCATCTTATTGTGGTTCTGTTGATTTTTTTCTGATAACTAATTATGAGCATCTTTTCATTGGCTCTTTATATACCCTCTTTTTTCAAGTGCCTGTTTTAATCTTTTGCTCCCCTGTTGGGCTAGCTTTATATATATATTGGTAGGAACTCTTTATGTATTCTAGATATGATTCCTGTATTATGTTTACTGCAGAAACTGGGTTACAGCTTGAGCATTACAGCTCTCATGTTACAACTCACTTGTTATAGCTCAAGTATCACAGCAAACATTCAGGCTTGAGGACTGCAGAGTACACTATGAGAGTTACAGACTCAAGGAGTGCTTCAGCTAATACCCAAGGAGCTCTGCAGGTATTGTGCTTTCATATGATAGCAATAGGGCTGTGTCTGCTTTATGCAAAAGAGGTTATTTTTTTCAGTCAGTGCAATTCTGATTGGTGAAAAGCTTAACAAGCTGTGATTGGTCAAATTTCATTCTTTTTGACTGTGGGTGTGCTTCAGCATGACTCAGCATGCATGGGACCTGATTCTCAATAGCCAATTGGTTCCGGTTATTACCCAGACTTAGGATGACTCCATGGATTTTTCTTATTTATTGATTGGAAATATATTAGAAATATATATGTATTTGTGTATGTGTGTATGCATGCACAGAGAGACAGAAAAAGAGGGAGAATATAAGCAAATAGCTTCTCCTAATCTGTGACTTCCCTTTTTAGCATCAACCTTCTCTGTACAGTGTCAAGCTCTTCCTACAACCCCAGGCCTTTCCATGCTGAAAAAAAAAAATCACAGAGGGATGATCACTAAAAGCACAAAAATATATAGTTTCCAACCTCATTTGTGCCTTAATACCTTTAGACATTCTGGGAAAACAAATGGGGACTATATATAAGAAAATATCATCCTACCTAGTCATTCTAACTCTAGAAGAGTCACTGTTGCTATTTTACTGCTTTTGTTTTCTTTCAGTCTTTCTTTTATAACAGATGCATTGGACTTAACCACCAAATTCCAATGACATAGCTGAGATTAAGCCAGATACAGAATCTTGTGACCTGATTTTTTCAACTACACTATTAAAAAAAAGTGTCCTCATGTAATAACCAAGTCTCCATAAAAATACATTTTAATAACTGACTAATAGCTTGTTATGTGGATATATCATGATTTATTTCAGCATTTCTCTATTGCAGTGTTTCTAATTTGAAGGTATTATACAAAATTATTTGACAATTATTTATCTACATTTATTATTGGGTAAGACTCAGAAGAGGAATCCTGAATCAATGGCTGTGAATGGGTCTGACTGATTGAGTATCAGGGCATGATGACTTTCAAGGTTCAAAGGCCTGAATGGCATACCTGGATGATGCTTCTATTTGTCCCTGGGCAGTTTCTTTTCCCACAGCAACAAGAGCCCTAACTACACTCATGTACCACATGTTCCTTATCCCCATTGTTCTTTTCTGAACTGATTACTTTGCTTCTTTTTCTCAGAGAAAATTAATGGAAATGTGTCTGCTAATTAGATGATGTTAAAATAGTGATATTTTCCTGGATTATCTGGGTTGGCCCAATGTAATCACAAGAGTACTTAAAAAAGGAAGAGAAGTAGATGAGGACCAGAGATGGCAGCATGAATAAAGGACTCACTCAGTTTTATTGACTTTGAAGGTGGAGGGAACAGCCACAAGCCAAGGAAAATTGGCTTTCTATAGAAACTCAAAAAGGTAAGGATATGAATTCTCCCCCTTCATCTCCAGAAGGAGTAATTCTGCCAATACCTTCATTCTAGATGAGATATATATCAGACTTCTGACCTCTAGGATGCTAAGATAATTTGTTTTGTGTTTATGCACTAAGGTTGTGGTCATTTGCTACTGTTAAAATAGGAAAATAACAGAATTTATTTTAGATTTCTCTTCTTTTATTGCTGCAAACTCCATTTCTCTACCTTATTCACTGGTGAAGGCTGTAGCAGAGGACTCATTTAGACACACCTTGCCCGAATGCTAGCTGAATAGGCTTAATATTTTAATTGGCAGTTATCATTCAAACTACTCTAATAGGTTTCAAAGGACTTACCTAGGACTTTTATAAGCACCCCATATGCACACACCACCTGATTTTTTTTTTTTTTTTTTACAAATTCCAAACACTGACAACCTGAAATTTCACACCCTTGGGCAGCCATTTTAATACCTATCAGCAGTTTGTCCATAACACTTCCTGAGTTAGCACTTCTTGGTAACTCAAAAGTGCTTCCAGTTTTAACATGCTCAAATCTTATAAAATTTATTTTTAATTTTTCCCTCTTTAAAAAAATGTGATCTTTTTATTATGCCATCTAACAATCATTTTATTGATTTTTCACATTACTGATGTTATTTTCCATAAACTCCGCACATTCATACTTACCCTTTAATCTAACAAGTATTTGCTTGTCCAAAGGTATCAACTTTCTGGACTGGAGATGAATCTGGAAGATTATTTTGGAACACGCCCGTAATTATGCTCAATTTTGTGTTTATATGGATTAGTATTTTAAATAAGAGCAATAATTATGCTTATAAAGAAAAGGTCTAAACCACTACTTTTCTTTGGGCAGAAAGATAAAATAAGCATGTATCTGATTTATGTGCTGGCCCACATAGCTCCTTCTGCAAATGTGGTTTTAAACAAGCTAATCTTTTAGAAGTCTTTATACTGACTAATTTAGAAGCAAGGAGAACAAATGTGGGAGTATAAAAGTAAGGCACCGAATAAGAGTGATAATCTCTGCCAATGAACACACTGCTGTGTTTCTGAGTACCCAATGCAGTTCACGATTTTCATTTAGATGAAGCTTCCTGGAGCTTGTCTTGCCTCCCTAGCATGATGTATTACGTGACTGGAATCCAGATTCGGAAGGTCTGAACTGTCCAGAATCTTAGAGATCATGTTCTTCAGCTTTCCTGGGGGCAGAGGGGAGGTTACAGAGAGTGACTAGCCCAAAGTTAACACAATGGTAGTTGAGCTACACCTCACACCTGCTTCTAGTTAAACACCTGCCCACCTCTCACGATTCTGTCGCTTCCTGAGTCCCTGATAATTACCAAGAAAATTTTGATGGAAGACTTTTATTTGTAGTAGAATAAGTTAGAGACATTCCTCTTCATTTGATAGAAATATACCATCTTATTTATTTGATAGATTATAAATAAGAATAAAATATAAATAACAGATATCAAAAGGGAAATGTGGGCTTTTAATTACAGAAATATTTTATAATTGTCATTGGCAATTATATTCTGGCAAATTTTTATTTTTGCCTGAGTTATGTATAAAAATATGTTCATGAGGCAGTTGTTTGGTACCCAAAATATATACTCTCTTCTGAAAACTGCTGGAACAGCTCTTCCTGGTCTGTCAGTGAAATGATATGACATTAAGGTGAAAGAACTAAATGAATGTTTCCATAGCAAATGGTGTCACTAAAAATAGGGTTTGGAGTTAAAGTAGGATGAAGAATAATTTTTTCATTGTTTCCATGGAAAAAATAAGAAAGTGGGAATGATATAGCCACTGACTCGCTGTGCCTATGAAGACTTAGGTAGATTTGGAGATTTCCTTAAAGAAATGGAATGTCATCTGCTGACGAGTTAACTCTCTAAACACCAATTAATCATCTCACTGCCCTCCCCATGATCTTCTTCCCCAACAAGGAGAACAAATGTGGGCATATAATAAATTTACTCCATAAATGTGAAAGTTTTTATCAACTGTGTTTTCATTTCTAGTTACTTATTAATTAATCTATAATCTATGGTAATTCTATGCAAAGTTGCCTAGGGGATGCCGACCCTGTGCTAACTTACAAAGTAGATGAAGCTTGGTTTTTGATGCATTTAGAGTCCTCTTGAAGCTCAAAGACATATTCTGCAGATGCCCTAGACCTGTCTTCTCCAGACAAGGCCCCATTTTATCCTTTCCTGCTGCCCTGATTCAAATGCACCCAACATATAAGCTACAACAAATAAACTGGTGTGGTAGTAAGCTAATACTTTCAAGGATGTAAGTGACAAGTATTCACTTCATGTTTTCCTGTCTTTATCCTCATTTAATAGGAGTATGTGTGATTTTTTAAATTCTGAAGAGAAACGCCTAGCAAATGTACAATTGCTGACTAAAAGCACAGCGTATGGGGTATGGGGGGAGATATGAGGGTTTGGGTCTCATGAGCTCCCATTGCAACACCAAGTCCAGATCTCTTTTCCATGAGTCACTCACAGCAAGTTTTGGTGGCATGCATGTGTTCCTACCTAATATTCACAATACACCCCTGAGCTAGGTATTCCCATTTCAGGAATTAGGAAACTCAGAAGAGACTTGGCAAAGTTCATGTAACTATTGAGTTTGGAAGCCAGAATTCAGACCCCACTTGGGGTGACTCCAAAGCAGTGAGTATGGGTCCTAACATACAGGCACTCAAATAGAAGCTGCCTCTCTTCCTCTCCGTTATGAAGAATTTGGAGAAATTCTGTTAATTGGATTAAGAAAATTTAGTGGTTTTGAACTCACATGTTTGGTAGAAACTAAAATGCATTTCTTTTTAGCCTCTCAGGCAAAAACATTAAAATCTATCAGTTGATTGACGTTGGCTCTCAAGCTTCTCTGGGATTGTCAGGAGCTTAAAGATGCTGTCCCCTTGTGCTCATGACTTATCTTCTTCCTGTGGCCTAAGAACAAATTTAGCTAAACTAACACGTTCTTGCTCAGTCACACACAAACGGGTTACAGCTGAGAGAAAACTGGCAACGAATGCCATTAGTGAGCATTCATGAGTTTCTCAGAAGTCCTTTTAGCTAAGCTGCAGTGCACAGTGACACATCACAGAATTCAATGTTCCAAGACATTTACAATTTGTGAATTTTACGTCAACACAGATAACCTGGTTTTTAAAGGGTCATTCTGAACTTCTGCCCTGAGTACAATCGTGTAAGAAGGGCCCTTCTCAACGACTAGAAAATTGAAACAATTACAGTCAGACCTTTAACTACAGGTAGCTCAGGACTATGATCCTTGGTTATCTTGGCTTTCTGTCTGGAGGTGATTTCTTAGCTAGGTAGCCAGAGGGGGAGTATCCAGACAGAGGTTACAGCTTTGCTGAGTTGAAGAAAGGAAGGTCAGAATCCAACGAGGCTGAGGAAGCTGGAATTTACAATGCAGAATTCTGCAAAGGAGAGAAACCTGGGGAAAGAGCTCAAGAAATCTCATCTTCTGAATACTACACAGCATATGCATAGTAAAAATCTGCAAAACTGGTCAAAGGACAACCAGGGAGTTAAAAGCTGAGCAAATCCCAGTGCTCACACAGATTGGGGAATAGGCTAGCTAGTCAGAGCAAAGAATCTTTGGGGATCACACAGCTTATTTAGTGAGACTCCAAGAGAGTCAGACCTTAGTTATGAACTTCTGAAATGACTATCCTTTAAAACTACAAAGAGTTAATGGATCTGACTTGTTCCCCCATCAAAATTCAAACAGCGAAGACCTTAGTTGGAAAAGTGTTGTTGCAGACATAATTAGTTAAGATGAGGTCCTAATGGAGGAGTATGGGCCCTAGTCCAATATGACTGGTGTCCTTATTTAAAAAAAAAAGATACAGGCATGCACACACTGGGAGAACACAATGTAAACATGGAGGCAGAGATCAGGGCGATGATTCCACAAACCAAGGAACACTAAACATTGCCAGCAAGTCCCCAGAAGCTGAGCAAGAGTCAGGAAGAGTTTCTCTTTTACAGCCCTCAGATGAGACCAGTCCCACCTACACTTTGTTCTTAAACTTCTAGCCTCCATAACCATAAGACAACAAATTTTGGTTGTTTGAGCCACCTGGCTTATGGTACTTTGTTACGGTAGCCCAGTAAAGGACTCCACAAAACCTAAAAGCAGGTGGAACATGGTTAGCTGGGAGTCCTGCCCCCTGCAAGCCTCCACAGTCTGTGCCTCCGCTAGCCTGGTTTGAAATTGCATTGCCGTGACCAGATTCTGAATGTCAAAAATCAGATGTCCGTTTGATGAATTTTAGGGAAATAGACTTTGGGAGACCAGTTCTGTCCAGATGAGACTCTTGTGAAGGACTGGCAGAGGAGATGTTGGACTTTTTGTCCAGATGTTGGTAGAATTCTTTAAAAATCTTGCAGACAAACTTTATATGTATGAAGATATTTGCAGTGGTGTTTTAACCAGATACACACTCCTAAAGGTTAAACTGGTGACGTGGAAACCTTACATGATCAAAAAGCAGATCTCAGACAAGCAACACTGGTTGCCGTCACCATCCAGTGGGCTCAAATGTTACGACTGAACTGGAAAAAATCTGGATTTGCTATCCCAACGGTGTGCCTCTCTATGAACTGCTGACAAAGGAGCAGTTAACTAAAACCCAAATCAAAATCTTTCTCCTTGGCCTATTCAGGAGAAGGTATTTGAAGGCTAGCCCATTTTCAGATACTTTAAAAGCTATAAACCCAAGACTAGAGCTTTGTTCTGCAATCAAATTGGTGTCTTGTCTTTTCCATTCCTATATTTGCAGATAGTTGCCCAGTATGTAATAGCTGTGTGAAAGTAACATATCATTCCCCACTGTATCCCTGTGTTAACTGTTAATATCTAATGAATTGTTTTAGATATTTTGAGTTGTTTTAGATATTTTGATTACCTTCCTCACAGGATTTTCCTTAACTTTTATAAAATCTATAAATATATACCGTATGCCTCAGCAAAAAAAAAAAAGTAGGGAAAAAAAGAAAAGTAGGAAGAAGGAAAAAGTCTTGGATGCAAAAAGAACTAATTTACTCTTCATACTTTGAAGGACTCACTGCTAAAACTTAGATGCAGAATGGCTACCCAACCTTGCCACTCCTTTTCAAAATGAGAATCATCAAAGAGTAAACAACTAACAATTTCAGGACTCTTAGAATGTGTGAAACTACTTTTGAGCCCTCTCATGTTGAAGTGGCAAACACAGAAAGGGAATCTTCAAACAGAAGACCTCTTCTCTTGTAACTCCCAGTGTGTGGCCTGCAGTGGGATAAGACAGGGAGACATGCTGTGGTTTCCTTATCATTTTTTAAACTTAAGGTTGGTGTAGAATCAGTTGCAGAAACACTAAGATTTTGAGTAACAAGTATTGAAAAATCTCCCAAGATTCTTCCCCCAAAAAACAACATAATCATAAAGATCAAGGCGCATGAGGAAGTACTATCTAAATTATAAAGGAAAAATAAATATTGAAAAACTGACTTAAGCTTCCATCTTACAGGGAAAAAAAGTGAAATAGATTATAAAAAGCACAGTAGAGAGGATCAACAAAGTCATAAAGTGCAAAGACTGATAAAATTGATACATTCTAATGAGACTGACTTTAAAAAATAAAGAATACAAAATAGTTAATATCAGGAATAAAATATGCAGGATTTTATGAATATTATGTCTAAAATTTTAAGTTTAAATTAAATGGACAAACTCCTTTTAGAATATTCAGAACACTAAAACTAACTTAAGAATTATATCTGAATAATTCTCACTATAAAGAAAATAAATTTGATAAAAAAAATCTTACTACAATGAAAACCACAGGCCCAAATAGCTTCACCAATGTAACTCTACCAAACATTTAAGGAAGAAGTCCTTCCATTTGTATAGTACTCTTCTCAGGAAATAGACTGCTCCTAATTCATTTTTGAAGCTGGCTTAATCTTCAGACCAAAACCTGATATGGCCATGATGAGAATGAAAATTTGCACAAGTCAATTTCATTAATGAGTAAGACTATCAAACAAAATATTATCAAATCAAATCTAGCAATATATAATTAACATGTGAAAACCAGTAGTGACTTTTTCTATCCTTTCTCAACATATCTGGAATATCAGATGTCAGATCCTATGTTCCTGTGAGATCATGATCACAAAGACATTGTTTGCCAGGAAAAAAAAAAAACACAACTCTTACTCTTCATTGTAGAATTCAGAATTGTCTGCTTATTTTACTCCAGAGAGCTCTGAAACAATGAGCAACAGTATAAAAGAGAATAGCACAGATATGCATCCAGAGAGACAAGTTTGACCTGTCTGGTTTTCATGATTTGCGGAAACTCCTCAAATAGACAATCCCTATTTATTCTTTCTCATAAAGAATTAACCTGTAAAAAGCTGCCAATCATTGCTATAAAAGGAGATACTATTCAGTTGCTTCACATATGAATTACTCACTTGTTCCAGTGAAGGTGTTCATTCAAATCTTCTGAAGTTTAACAACCAGATAGAGGCTTGGTGAAAACTTGGAAGTCATTTATCTTTTTATCTACTTGATGAAAATCCTTATCTCTGAATAATTTAAATTTCATAAATATTATGGGATATTATAATGTGATGTTACTTTAAAGTTTAAAAAACTTTATAAAAAACTAAGGTTTGTAGATAAGGAGAGGTTTTTGAAAGATGCTACAATGGGGATTGTAATAGTCAAATGTAGATGTTATAGCAGAGCCATTGTTCAATTAAGGTACAGAATAGAAGAAAAAAACATTTTTCTCTTTCTCTAGGGCAAGTACAAAATTCTAACTGCAGATACATTTTAGAATTTAAAAAATTTTGCAATAGGAAATTGAAGTCTGGATTTCTGCAAATAAAAAATATGTAAACATACATTCATGTGGGTTTGTACATAAACCCAAAACTTTCATTTACTCACTATGAAAAGTTTTCACCAAATGGTGTAGTTGCTATTACGGGTCTTTTTTTTTTTTTAATTCAATATGGTTTTCCTCTCATAGAGACAATCAAGTACTTAAATCAACCTATAAAACCCAGGACTAACTCAGTGAAATAAGTCAGAAGGAAAACAAAATTGGCAGGCAACTATAAATCAGAGACATTCTGCTGTGGAGGGGGAGGTAGAGATCAAAACGGGGCAGTTTTGAAATCAGGCAAAGGAACTTGTTTCATCATGGGTTAACTTAATTACTGAATTTTACAATCGGATGCTACAGAAGAATTTTTGAGTTGTTTCCTGTCTGTGACTATGTTCCTCAGATCTGCCTTTAACTCATATTTGCAAAGGCCCATCAGTCTGTTTTTCCTGAAGAAATGATTATATAATCATTACATAGACTTACTAAACCTATACATTTTTTCTCCAGTTATATTTATTGAAGTAAAGCTGGTTTAGAGGCCATAGATTCAAATGTATGTTTTCATACCACGCCACCACCAAAGCCCATGCTCCACTGGGCTACCTCCATCCCCCACTCCCACCCCACCACACTTCCTTTCTGGTTGCCTCAGTTGTTTTTTTTTTAAATATATATATATATATATATTTTTTTTTTTTACATCATTGTTCATTTTTGTACAATGTATGCTTATATGCTTTCTCCTTTCAGGTGTATTCCTGTAAAATTCCCGTCACTAATTCAACCATGAACCATCACCACAGTGCCTTGTGCTCTTCCCCCGCCCCGTTTTGATCTCTACCTCCCCCTCCACAGCAGAATGTCTGATTTATAGTTGCCTGCCAATTTTGTTTTCCTTCTGACTTATTTCACTGAGCATAATCCCCTCCAGTTCCATCCATGTTGCTACAAATGACATGAGTTTATCTTTTATGGTTGCTGAATAGTATTCCATTGTGTATATATACCACATCTTCTTGATCCAGTCATCTATTTTTGGACATTTGGTTGTTTCCACATCTTGTCTATTGTAAATAATGCTGCAATAAAAATAGAGGTGCAGGTATCCTTTTGATTTAATGTTTTTGTGTCCTTTGGGTAGATTCTTAAGAGTGGAATTGCTGAGTCATATGGTTGCCTCAGTTTTGCAGTGAGGTATCAAGGGTTTGTTATTGGTTAGATCTGGTCTGTCCTGACCCTTTGTTTTGTTTCTCTATATTTCATATGTAAGTGAAACATTTGGTATTTGTCTTTCTCAGATTTAATGGCTTACCATTATCCCTCTTTATTTCCGTCCATGGTGTTGCAAATGGCACATTTTCATTTTTATTTTTAATAGATACAGTGTGAGGAGTAAGGAGGTGCTGTTTCTCCTTGAATATAATATTCTTCTAGATGCCTTTTCCAGACTCTTTATTCTGTGTAATGCCAGCACAGGTGGATGCCATACTGATGGAAATCAAATAAGGAATTATGGTTGGCAGGGGATTCACCCTGATCTTCTGCAGTCAGGGGCTTTTGTGATTCTAGTATGTCTTGGGATCTACTGGGCCATACCAGCTCAGAATAACTGCTGTTGTGTGGCTTCCAGGGAAAACTTTGTGGAACCTGCTGTGAGCAGTCAGCAATTACAGTTCTTTCTCAAGGTTTTCTCTCAGCCACTGCCTGCAGCCACCAGGATTGCAGTTCTTTCCAAGGCTTTTCCCACAGACAGTGCCTGCAGCCACCAGGAAACACCTACCTATCACCTGCCTTGGCTCTGCTGGCTATCTGGGACTCACATAAGCACAATAATAGCAGTAACACGTATCTCCTGAAGAAAACTCTATCTGCGGGATTTGCTGGGAGGCAATAACAGTCACAGCTACCACGAGGGGCTTGCTTTCAGCCAACTCCCAGAGACCAATGAACCCTCCCCCACCCCCAACCTGAAGTCAGAAAGTTTCTGAGCAGCCTGCCTGCTGACAAGACTGCTAATGCCAGTCACACCTGTCAAACTCACAGCTCCCTTTGCCAGCCCCTCACCCGTCACTCTGTTCAAGGGAGAAAACTGCTCACAAAAGCCTGCTGAGATTGGAACTAAGCTCTGGCTGAGGGGTCAGCTGCAGTCAGAGGCTTCTAGGAAAACTCTGCCAGTGGAATCTGCCTTGAAATGACAGTGATGGCAGATTCCTCTCTCAGCTCAAGAAAAAGGAAGACCTGTGCCCTTGGCATTCTAAACAGCAACTTTCTCACTGCCTGCCTCCCCAGTCCCCAGCCATAAGCTGGGTTGTTGGATAACCACTGCATACTGACTTTTATGTATGAATCAACCTGAATGGTGACAAGGCTTCAGTCTATAAAACAACAGACAACACAGCATCTAAAGCCCTAGGCCAGTACCCTGAAACCTTCAATTTTTGCATAAGACCATTACATCAGGTCTGAGAAGGAAAGTTGTTTAACCAAACCCATATAAATAAACACAGAGCACCTAACATAATGAGGAGACAGAGGGATTCACCCTAATGAATGGATCAAGACAAAATCCTGGGAAAATATTATTATACAACAGAACTAGATAAATTCTCAGAGGAAGACTTCAAAGGAAGACTTCAAAACAACAGTTTTACTGATGCTCACTGAAATTAGAAGAACATTAGATGAACAAAATAAGAACTACAACATAGAGAAAATATGATAACATTTGAAACAGAAATCATACAGCTAAAGGATATATTAGATGAATTAAAAAAATAAAAGAGGGGCTCAAGGTAGACTTGATGAAGCAGAGGATGGAATCTAATTAGGAAGGTAGAGTAGTAGGAAGCATCAAAAAGACCAGGAAAAGGAAAAAAGAATATTTTAAAAATAACATGATATACATGGGACAACATCAAGAAAATTAACATTTGCATCATAAGGGTTCCAGAAGGAGAAGAAAGAAATAAAAGGGAAGTCATCTATTTGAAGATTTAATAGCCAACAAATTCTGCATGCAGATTCAGAAAACTCAAAGAATTCCAAGCAAAATAAATCCAAATAGAAGCAAATCAGGACAAGTTACAATTAAAATGACAGAAATTAAACATAAAGGAAAATAGGATCATAAAATCACTCAGAGAAAAACAGAGTGGCATATAAGAGAACCCCATGAGACTCTCAGTGAATTTTTAGTGGAAATTTTACAGGTGAAGGGAATGACATGCTCTGTTCAAAGTGCTCAGAGGAAAAGTCTCCAACCAAAAATACTCTACCCAGCTATTCTATGTCAGAATTGAAAGACCAACAAAGAGTTTTCCAGACAAACAACAACTAGAGAACTTCATCTCCACTAAATCAATCTTGCAAGAAATACTAAATGGATTTCTATAAAGCAAACAAAGAGTTCCACTTAGAAGGAGCAAGATACAAAAAAAAATTACAAAATGAAAGAGAATAAAAATGGAAATTCTTACAATGAATTTGAGATTAACTTGCTTTTAATTTAAAATAGGTTATAGGCATAGAGCCCTACATGTAAACTTCATGGTAACCTTAAAAATTACTTAGAACATGTAAAATACATATAAATAAATAATTTAAAAATACTTAGAACAAATAAGAAGATGAAAATGGAATCCAAATGAATACAAAATGTAGCTATCAAAGTATATGGAAGAGTATAAGAAAACAAAAGAACAGAGACATACAGCAAAAGCACCCAAAAAACAAGTTGCAAAATGTAATAAGTTCTTATATATCAATAATTTCCCCAAGCACCAATGGCTTGAATTCAGCAATCTAAAGGCACTGAGTGGATGAATGGATTAGGAAACAATACCCAAATTTCTGTTGTCTTCAGGAAATCAATCTGAGTTCCAAAAATAAAAATAGGCTCAAAGTAAATTGTTGGAAAACAATCCTACCAGCAAATGGAACCCCCCCAAAGAGGAGGAGGTAAAATCTATTTTACCTAAGTAATCTATTTACTTAGGTAAAATAGATTTCAAGCTAAAAAAGGAACAAGCAACATAATACAATGATTAAGGATCAATCCATCATAAATACATACTTTTTAATATATATGCACTGAATCAAAGAGCAGCTAAATATATGAAGCAAACTATTAATAGCTCTAAAGGAATATAATAGCAACACAATAGTAGTAAGGGACTTCAACAACCCACTTGATCAATGGATAGATCAAACAGACAGAAAATTAACCAAGATACAACAATGTTAAGTGTGGAATTATCATGTGGGCTTAAAAGACATTTAGGTCACCACACCCCCCAAAAAGCTGAGTACACATTCTTCTTAAGTGTACATGGAACATTCCTGACAGAATACACACTAAGTCACAAAATCATTGTCAATAAATTCATGAAAACTGAAATCATATTAAGTATCTTCTTTGATCACTATGACATAAAACTATAACTCAACCACAAAAAGCGGTATAAACCCCAATGCAGAGGCTAACCAACATGAATAACTGATAAAGTATTCAATCAATGAAGAAATCAAATGATAAATTAAAAAAAAAAAACCTGGAGATAATTTAGAATGAAGACCCAGTTATCAGAACCTATGGAATGCAGTCAAAGCAGTTCTAACAAGGAAGGTTATGCCAAAACAGGCCTACATCAAGAAACAAGGAAAAGAAAATCACAAAAAGATATTCTAGCCTTACACTTTAGGTGTTAAAAAACTTAAAGAACAACAGCTGAAACCAAAAGTACAAGGGTGGGAATAATAAATATTGCAGTGGAAATACATGAAATAAATATTAATAAGACACTACAAAAGATGAATGCAAATGAGAACTGGTTTTTTGAAAAGATAAAATTGACCAACTTCTAGCCAAGTTTAGTAATATAAAAAGAGATGAAAAACTCTCTAATCAATATATTCAGAAATAAAAAAGTTTCAACAGATACCACAGAAATACAAAGATCGTAAGAGACTACCATGAAAATCTTTATGCCAAAAAACAAATAATCTAGAAGAAATGGACAAATTCTAAGAAGTAAGTACCTTCCAAGACCGAATCAGGAAGAAATAAAAATCCTGAATGGACCAATTACAAGCAGAGAAATGAAAGAGTAATTAAAAATTTTCACAGAAACAAAAACCCAGTATCACATGGTTTCACTAGTAAGTTCTATCAAAACTTCAGAAACAAATATCTATTCTTCTCAAACTTTCCAAAATATTGAATATGAGGGAATGCTTCCAAACACACTTCATGAGGTCAACATAACCCCGAAACCAAAAACAGACAAGGACATCACACAAAAAAGAAAACTATAGACAAATATCCCTCATGAATATAGATGCAAAAATTCTAAATAAAATCTTAGCAAATCAAATTCAGTAACACATTAAAATTATCATACATAATGACCAAGTAGGATTTATTCCAGGGATAAAAGTATGGTTCCACATCCACAGACTAATGAATGCAATTCCCCCCCCCCCCAAAAAAAAGAGACAAAAATCACATGGTTATATCAATATATGCAAAGGAAGTATTTGACAAAATTCAGTATTTATGATTGTAAAAAGAAACTTAAAAATGGAACAGAATAGACATATTTCAAATAACAAATGCCATATATGACATACTCAAAATAGCATTATATTCAATGGTGAAAAAGAGATTTTTTTCCCAAGATAAAGTACAAGACAAGGATGCCCACTTTCACCACTAGAATTCAATATAATAGAGGACATCCTAGCTAAATTCATAGGCAAGTGGAAAGATTAAAAGGAAATCCAAATTGGAAAAAAAAATAAAATTATTACTATTTGCACATGACATGATAATATACATAGAAAACCCTAAAGACTCCACCAAAAAAAAATTATTTGAAATAGTAAATCAGTAAAGTGGCAAGCTGTAAAATCACTATATAAAAACCAGTTGCATTCCTATGCAAACAACAAACTTAAAGATAAGGAAATCAAGAAAACAAACTCATTTACAATTGCATCAAAATGAATCTAAAAACCTATGAATAAACTTAAAGGAACTTCCTTTTTGTATGGCATCTTAGGTTGCAGTGGTAGTCGCTGCTCTCCAAGTTTTGAGGTGTCACCAACGACAATAGATAGGTGCTGGAAAGGCAGCTGATAAAAACGAAGATCCAATGAATAAATCTGTGAGTAAGGTCGAAAAAGAAGTGTCCAAAAGCAAAGATCAGAAAAAGCTCAGTAACAGTCTTATTGGACAAACCCATATATGACAACTCTGTAAGGAAGTTCCCAAATATAAGCTTATAATCCCAACTGTTGTGTCTAAGAGGCTAAAGATTGTTCCCAGGGGGAGGGCAGCCCTTCAGGAGCTCTTTAGTCAGGAACTTATTAAACTGGTTTCAAAACAAGGAACTCAAGTAATTTACACCAGAAACAAAGAAGGGTGAAGATGCCGGAGGCACTGGTGAAGATGCATAAACAGGTCTCAACAACTGTACATGTTGAAAAATAAAACTTTATTAGGTCAGAAAAGTGGGAATTCTTTGTAGGTGGGTCCTATTTGTTGGTTCTCAGAGCTGCATTCCTCATCTTGGACCATCCAGGAAGGTGTGGCACCTGGAAACGGAAGACTCATTAAGCAGAAATGAATGCATCATCAGATTACTGTGAAACACACCCTAGTTATAAAGTCATATGGGGAGACTTTTATCATAGTTATTCATTTTGAGTAGTTCCTTCTTTCTTGTTGCGTATTTTTCCATTGTTTATTTGGTGAGGGACATCTGGATTGTTTTCAGAGTGGGGCTACTACAAATAAAGCTTTTATGATGGTTTGTATACAAGTCTTACATGTAGGAAAAAAAGCTGAAAGTCCTGTACAATAAAAACTGTAAGATGTTATAAAATAGAAGACACAAAGAAATGGAAAGCTATTCCTTACTCATAAATTAGAAGTTAACATTAAAATGTCCATCTTACCCAAAGCAATATATAGATTCAATGCAATCCCTATCAAAGTTTCAATGGAATTCCTCAAAGAAATAAAACTAAAATCCTTGAAATTGTATGAAACCATAAAAGATCCCAAATAACTAAGCAATGCTGACAAAAAAAGATGAATCAAAGTATCACACTCTCAGAACTTCAAGGTATACCACAAAACTATAATAATCAATAAAGAACAATATTGAAATAAAAATAGAGACATTGACTGATGAAGTAAAACTAAGAGCCCAGAATTAAAGTTAATCTATAAAAAGGGAGTCAAGAGAATACAACGAAGGAGAGTCTTCTTCACAAATAGTATTGGGGAAACTGGACAGTCACATGCAAAATAATGAAACTAAACCACTATCTCACACCATGCACAAAAATTAACTCTAAATGGATTTCAGAATTGCATATAAGGCCTGAACCCATAAAATACAAAGAAGAAAACATAGACAAAACACTCTGAGACACTGGTATCCATGATGTCTTTGGGTCCTTGACTCTAATGGTAAGTGAAACAAAAGCAAAAAATAAACAAACAGGGATACATAAAACTAAAGACTTCTGTGCAGTGAAAGTAACTATCATTAAAATAAAAAGACACCCTCCAGAATAGGACAAAATATTACACATTATACATCTGACAATAGGTTAATATCCAAGATTTACAAAGAACTCTTACAACTCAACAACAAAAAGAAATAACCCAATTTAAAAATAGGTAGAAAAGTTAAATAGATACTTCTCTGAAGAAGACATACAGATGTCCAAAAGGCACGTGAAGAAATGCTCATCATCACTATCATCAGAGAAATTTAAATCAACACCACAATGAGATACCATCTCATACCTGTGAGAATGGTCTATATCAAATAGACCAAAAACAACAAATGTCGATGAGGATCTGAAGAAAAAAGAACCCTTGTATATTATTGGTGGGACTGTAGACTGGTCCAGTCCCTACTGCAAGCAGTATAAAGGTTTCTCAAAATATTTAAAAATAGATCTGCCATATGTCCCAGCAATTCTACTCCTAGGCATCTACCTGAAGAACAAAAAACACTAATTCAAACAAACCATTCACTCTCATGTTCATTGAAGCACTATTTAGAATAGCCAATCTATGGAAATAATCTAAGTGTTAAAACACAGATGATTGAATCAGGAAGTTTTGGTATATATATTCAATGGAATACTACTCAGCTATCAAAAACATATAAACTTGCCATTTGTGCCATTTGCCAGTTGTAGGGGATTATGCCAACAAAATAAGTCAGAAGGAGGAAGAGAAATACCTGATGGCATCATTTATACATGGAATATAGAAAAGCCAAACATAGGGTCACATAAGCTAAAGAAATAACCCTAGAAGACTGACTACAGAAAACATGGGGCGGGACATAAACAAAGTGGGGAGGGAACACAGTGTACGATGAAGGTGATGGACTAAGGGTGTGTTGGTGGTGGTTGCAGTATGGTAACAACACCTAAAGGAGGATATACTTCTAAAAGAAACAATGATATAAACCTCAATTTAAAAAGTATTTATTTGAATACAGTGTGGACAATGGATTAGATGGGAAAATGACCGAAAGCAGAGAAAGAAAAGAGGACACTGCATTATTCTAGATTAAGAGGTTACCATGAATAAAAGTGAAAACTGAGAAAAGTGGATTCATTTCATAGATATTTGGGAGGTAGAACAATAAGAAATTAGGGATAATTCATTCCTTTATTTGATCCATCAGTATTTGTAGAACATCTAATATGTATCAAGCATTATGCATACACTAGGAGATACAGTGGCAAGATAATATGGTCCAAGCCCTGATGGATCTTAGAATTCAGAGGAAAGGCAAATAATTATGCAAAAAATTAATTATAACTGTGATAAGTCCTTCAAGGAGAAATGCAGGGTGTTTTTACATTGAAATCTGACCCAGTCATACCAATATCAGGAATAAGAGAAACCTTGAGGAAGTGACTTTTTTATTGTGATAAAACTTACCATTTTAACAATTTAAATTGTACAATTTGGTGACATTAATACATTTACAGTGTTGACAACTATTACTATTATCCAGTTCTAGAACTTATTAATCACCCTAGATGGAACTCCCATAGCCACCCTTCCCCATAGTCCCCTGGCAGTCACTAATCTGTTTGTGTTTCTATAGATTTTCCTATTCTGGATATTTCATATGAATGCAATCTAAAATGTGGATGTTGTGGCTGGGTCCTTTCACTTAGCACAATGTTTTTAAGGGCTTTCATGTTGTCATATATACAAGTACTTCATTCACATTTATGACCAAACAATATTCTACTGTAGGAATATATCACATTTTGTTTATACATTTCTCAGTTGTGCATTTGGGTTATTTCCACCTTTTGCCTATTGTGAATTAGAGCTGCTATTCATGCGCAAGTTTCTGTTTGAACACATTTTCAGTTTTGGGGGGTATATACCTAGGAGCTTAATTACTAGGTCATAGGTAATTTAATGTTTAACTTATTGAGAAGCTGCCACACTGTGTTCCACAGTAGCTATACCATTTTATATGTCCACCAACAATGTATGAGAATTCCAATTTATCCACATCCTCATTGACATTATTGCCTATTACGATCATCCTAGTACATGTAAAGGGACATGTTAATATAGCTTTGATTTCCATTTCCCTAATGACTAATGAAATGGACTATTTTTTTATGTGCTTATTGACCATTTGAATATTTTCTCTGAAGAACTGACTATTGAAGTCCTTTGCCTATGTTTTAGTTGAGTTTTAGTTTTGGATTGTAAAGTTTCTTTATATATTCCTGATGCTACACTCTTATCAGATATATGATTTGCAAATATATTATATTATTTGGGTTGTTTTTCACTTTCTTGATAGTGTAGCTGTATGCATAAAGTTTTAAATTCCAATTAAGTCCAATTTATCTATTTTTATCATTTATTATGAAAGTAATATTTAATACACCATTGTAAAATCCAATGTCATGAACTCTATGTTTTTACAAAAAGTTTTACAGTTTTAGCACCCAAATTAAAGTATGTGATCCATTTTGAACATTTCACCATTTGGTTTTTGAATGTGGTTAAGTGTTCAAATTCATTCTTTTGCATGTGGTTATCCAGTTGTCCAAGAAACACTTGTTAAAAGATTGTTCCTTCACCATATAATGGTCCTAGTGCCCTTGTTAAAAATCAATTGATAATAGAGGTATAGGTTTATTTCTGGACTCTCAATTCTATTCCATTGATCCACACATCTATTCTTATGCCAATACCATGTTATTTTAATTACTGCAACTTTTTATAAGTTTTGAAATTAGGAAATGTGAGTCCTTCAACTTTGTTCTGTTTCAAGATTGCTTGGGCTATTCTGAGTTCCTCCTAGTGATTCCATATGAATTTGAGGATTGCCTTTCCCACCTCTCCAAAGAAGAAAAGCAAATGGCCATTTCTAATAAATAAATGAACAATCTCCATGGGATTTCTGTAAGGATTATATTTAATCTGAAGATGGTTTTGGGAACTATTGCCATCCTAACAATATCAAATCTCTTAATTCATGAACATGAGATGTCTTTCCACTTACATAGATCTTCTTTAATTTCTTCAGCAAAACTGTATAGTAGGAAGTAACATTTATTTTACTGAATGTGTGAAGTTAGAAGGGGAAGTAGTGACCTGGGATGGCAGCTGGACACAGTGTTCAGGCATCTGACATAGTGGGTGGTGACACTATGTTGGGAAAAGGACAGAGAATGCAAGGAGGCATCATTGAATTGAGTTTAGATGTACTGAGACTCAGTGCCTAAGAGATGTTTAACTCAGAAAGCTAGCAAATTCTTTTTCAAAATACCGTTACTTCAGCAAGGATGCATGTCTTGTATTGAAAATGATACTACAAAACTGAGAACTCTTTTTCAGGAGCTTTGGCATCAAAGAAAGAATATGTTTTACATAATTTTGTGTTGTGTTATTTTATTGCATTGGGCAATCTCTACCATATCAATAGGTTATTATATATTTATATCAAGCAACTAGAATCTCATTTAAAAAAATAACTGTTCTTAAATATTACCATAAAATTTTTTTTCTTTGTTTTAACATAAAATACAGTTAAGGTTTCTCTACCTTTGGATAATATTGGTTTGTTATACTTACCACATAATTTTCCTTTTAAATATTTTCTAGTTAATGGCACAAATGAGTAAACTTTTAATCAAAGTATAGGAATATTTTATTACATGCTTTATTTCCCCTTCTCTCATGCCCCTCTCTCCACATACTCCCTGTCACATACCAGGTATGTTAAGAACATATGACAAGTGACACTCAGCTCCTTATCAACTCTTCTAAGGACATAGACGAAAATTAATATTGCAATTGCCTAGTGCTTATATTACTGCATTATCTAGCAAAGGTACCAGTATTGTGCATTTATCAGTATACTATTTAATATTAGTAAGAATGTTTTTTGTATATTATTCTCTAAAATGTTTATAAAGGGCATCCTATTTTAAGTTATTCAATCTTTAAAACCAATCTAATGGCTTAAAACTAGATGAGTAAGCCCAAAGTTTAAATCAAACTAAAGTGGATATATAATGTAAATTTATAGTAAAATTCAAAGTGCTAATGATTAAGAAAAACCTAAGTCAGGGTACTATTCTACATTACTACAGTTATACTAAACCTATATAAAGTGAGAAATTGTCTACATCACGATACTATTAATGACAGGACTTATTTTTTATTAAAATGGAAAGATACAAATAACTTATTATCAGCAAAATACAATAGTTTTCAGACTCTAATATCAACATTATATCAGCCTATGGACAAAAAAGATAAGCTATTTAAGAGACTTTAGGGGAAATAAGAAAACATCACTAAACTTGTTATTCTGCATTACAGATAGCTACCACAGGCAAAATAAATAAATAAAATGGCAATTAAATTGATTGCAGTACTTTAATGTTTTAAAGAAACTTATTAAAAATACACATTTTAAAAAATCTTACATTCTTGACAGATAAAGGACAGATATAGCATCACCTACCTTTCTAAATAGTAGGATAAACACAATTGTAGAAAATGTATGTTAATTAGAGGTACAATTAGTGGTACAATACTATGGATTTAAAAACCCAAACATATTCCTACTATCTGCTGTTTTGATGTCAGATTATGGCCTGGAATTTATGTCAGATTGGTTCCAAAATGGAATATTGGGTACCAGGCCAGTACTGGTAAACTATTTTGACACAACTTCTCCAGTCATGAAAGTATAAATCACAAAGAAAAAATTTAACCAACCAATTATTTGAGATATCAAGAAAGGAAAGGAAATCAGTTTTGTAAAAACACTTTTC
The DNA here is from genome assembly GCA_004024925.1 of Scalopus aquaticus. NCBI lineage: Eukaryota > Metazoa > Chordata > Mammalia > Eulipotyphla > Talpidae > Scalopus > Scalopus aquaticus. The sequence goes on from PVIJ01002960.1 coordinate 142,384, forward strand.
CCTCTTTTTTATAAGCTTCTTTATTTACTCCGGATAGTTAACATAACAGTGTTCAATAGTGAAGTAAGCAGATTTTACACTCACTATTACTGTATGGATAGAAAAGAGCCATATTCATTTTGTTTTTATAAGTCATCTCAGATCACTGCAATATGGCACATTACAACAGAGATTCAGAGGCACACAGTTAATAAAAACATTTAACATTGTCAAGCATCCAAAAGATAAATGCAATCATATAGCAAAAAAAAAATCAGTTTGTAACCTTGACTTTTTCCAAGTATGTGAAGAACCATTTTGTGTGTCAGAAATCTCTATAGCAAAGATTCCTAAAAGAAAGAAAAAATCATGCAGATTAATATTTTTAACTCAACAATTTGAATATGTACAAAAATGTATTCTAGCATTACTTTGGCAATAACTGCTTTTTTTCCCAGCTTCTGTGAAGGAAAACAGATATAATGCATTTTTTCATTCAGTTTTCACAAACTAATACATCTATACTATGAAATAATTTTCTATAAAACGGGATAACTATTGATAAATACAACAACTTAGACGGATATCATGAACACTGTGCTGAATGAAAAGAAATCATTCTCAAGAGAGTACATATGTTTGTGATTCCATTTATATATCATTCTCAAAATGACAAAATTATAGAGATGGAGAAGAAATTAGTGTTTGCCACAGGAGAGGGATGGAGGCAAAGAGTGTGACTATAAAGTGGTATAATGAGGGGGGTAGTTGCTTGGTGTTGATCAAAGAGTTCAGTGTCTTGATAGTGATGGTAGTGTATTATGTGGTACCACATAATATGTGTGTATTATGTGGTACATAATACACACACGAATGAATGTAAAAGCAAGGGAAAACTGAGTAAGTCCTATAAATCAGTAAATTGTATTATACCAATATCAATGTCCTGGTTTCTATGATGCTGCCTTTGAGGAAGCTGGAAAAGGATATGTGGGGCTATTATACTATTTTTGCAGCTACCCATGAAACTATACTCATTTCAAAATAAAAATAAAAATAAACTGTGGTATGGCCCTACAATGGGATACTAATCAATAGTTAGAAGGAACATCAACAACAACTAATAACCATAACAACCTGGATAAATCACAAATATGTTATGCTGAGTGAACGTCAGCCACTAGAGGCTATATATTGTACAGATATACTGTATAATTACATTTATTTGACAACATGGAAAAAGTGAAACTATCCTAACAGGAAACTTAACAGTGGTTGGGGGAAAGTAAATTAAATATATTGACTATTGTCTAGATAATAGGTTTCACACAAAGGATACTATTTAAAACTAACAGCAAAGGGTTAAGTAAGAAAACTGGTAGCTAAAACCACTATTAAGAGTATAAATATAAATAGAAAAGTTACCATTGTAATAAAACACAAATCTTCCTGAATATCAAAAGAAATGTTCAAAGCAAAGACTAACCAAATTGAGAAATACAGTGAACATGACATAATAACAATTATCACAAGATAATATGAAAGGGTTGAAACCAAATTTAACATATAACATGGAGTTTAGTTTACATATTTAAATTAAAAAATTAAAAACTGCTCATAAAGCAAAACTCAAATCCACAAGAGAATGCTTAAAATGCAGTGACTCAAATAATTAGATAAAGATTTGTAGCCAAACGGTGAATAAGAAAACAGGAGTCTGGCAAGATGGTGATAGGGTGAAGATGCTGGACTCACCTCCTCTAGATACCACTAAATTGTAAAAACCCTCCCTGAGGGAACAAGAGCACACACTAGAAGTACCAGATTGGGAGAAAGCAGTATAAAAAACTTTAAGTGAATTATCTGGGGAGTGCTAACAGAGCAGCACAACCCACAAGAGGGAGGAGTGGCTGCTACCACTATTCCTTACAGCTAATGACTTGGGTACATACCAACATCAGACCCAGCACAGTACTGAGTAAGAGGGAGTACAGGGAAGGGGGGAGGGGTGTATTGTTGGAGACTATCAGCTATTGAGTTGAGCCTGAGGCTCTTCATATAGAACAGTTATAGCCTGAATCAGGCCAGAGCACCAGGGTTTCCTTCTAGAAGAGGCTCTCCTCAAAGCCCAGGCTGAGACATTTAAAACACCTTCTACCTCCCACCCCAGGGCTTAAAAAAAGAAAGAAAGAAAAGCTTGAACAAACTAGAGCTTAAGCACCTACTAATACTAGCAACATATACCCCAGGATAAGACTCTGTGCAGGAATGAAAAGAGAACAACTCCCAACCTGTGACCCCTTTTCAACAACAATCTGTGGGAACTTTAATACCCCACTTAACAATAATGGACAAAGTAACAAGACAAAATATAAATAAGGAAACAGCTTTAAATGAGGAGCTAGACCAAATAATTCTAACATATCTACAGAACATTATACCCTACACCTGTTGTGCACAGACCTTTTTCAAATGCACACTGAGTATTTTCAAGAGTGATCATATCTTGGTAAACAAGTCTCTTTACATAGAAACTCCTAAAAGCTCCATCAAAAAGTTATCAGACACAGTAAACAAATACAGCAAAGTGGCATGTTACAAAATCAACATACAAAAATTCATAGCTTTTTTAGAAACAAACAATGAAGATATAATCATAGAGGAAAAACATTTATAATAGCAACAAAAAGGATAAAATAATTGGGATAAATAAGGAAGGTTCTAAAACCGACATAAAGAAAACTACAAACCATTTCTGAAAGACACACAGCAAATGTTAATAAATAGACATTTCTTGGTCAAGATGTCTCAACATATCAAAATGTCAGTTCTTCCCAAGTTAATTTATAAATCAATGTGATTGTAATTCTAATAAGTTTTTCTTATGGGGCTTGAGAAGTTAACCCTGAAGTTCGTATGAAAAATAAACTCACAATAAAACATACATAAATACTTAAAGGGGAGTATACTTGGTGGTAGTAGCCCACTAGTATGCTAAAACTGGTCAAAGTTGATTGTAATAACAGTAAATACTCATTTAACATCTTGGAAACTGCCACTTTAAGCAAAAATAACATAATGAAATCAAATCCTTGAACAATGTCATTCACTCAACACTGGCTGAGATTTTTTCCCATATCAACTTTATAACAAATTTACTTTGAAGAAAAAGACTTTGAGAACCTGCTATATTCGCGAACTTGGAGGGCTGATGGTTAAAGTACCAGTAGCTTGAAATTGGCCACAGTGGGAGTATTTATATAAAGAAATTGGCAAGTGCAACAAATCAGGACTTCTCCTTCCCCTTCTTTGGAGAGCCAATTTACCAGCAAACCCTCAGACTGGCCCTAAAAACTTAAAATTTTACAAAGTCTCTAAAATTAAAATAGTATGGATTGGTACATAAATAGGCTTGAAACACTGGGACAAAGTCTTTTTAATAAATGATCATGGGTTTTTATTTTGGTATAATCCCATCTGTTTATATTGTCTTTCACTTCCTTTGCTTTGAGGGATGTGTCTTTCAAGATTTTGCTGAGATGTATGTCATGTAGAGTTTTGCCTATATTTTCTTCTATACATTTTATGGTTTCAGGTCTTACATCCAGGTCTTTTATCCATTTTGAGTTGACTTTTGTGCAGGGTGTGAGGTACTAGTCTAGCTTCATTTTTTTGCATGTGGCTGTCCAGTTTTCCCAGCACCATTCATTGAATAGACTGTCCTTGTTCCACTGCATTTTCTTTGCTCCTTTGTCAAAGATTAGTTGTTCATAGATATGTAGCTTTAATTCTGGGTATTCTATTCGGTTCCATTGGTCTTTCTGTCTGTTTTTGTTCCAGTACCATGCTGTTTTAATTATTATGGCTTTGTAATATAGTTTGAAATCAGGGAGTGAAATTCCTCCATTTTCTTTCTTTTTAGTTAGGAGGGCTTTAGCTATGCGAGGTTTTTTGTGGTTCCATATGAATTTCATCAGTAG